>JAPKLW010000065.1:268293-286555 GCA_026898455.1 Plectranthus barbatus | reverse complement strand
CATTAGTGCACGATTGAGATGGTTGACTTGATTTCACTAAATGAAGGTTTTTTTTCCCAACTTTTGATAGTCCTACTTCCACTAATAATTAATTAGAAGCATCTTATTTGAAATTTTGATTTTTTAGATTTTATATTCTACGATTTGCTGCTAGTAAAAATGGCAATTATCATAACACTTTACATGCACTAAAATGAAAAGAAGTTTTAAAAAAACAAAATCAAGAAACAAATTATGGTTTTTATCAGTTGTGCTCAACTAATTATGGAGAATCACTGTATTAAATAAAGTCTTAATTATTTAGAATAACCATTTTTTTTAAAAACACATCTCAATTTTACCTAAATTTATAAACTCATCACAATTTTAGTCAAAAGTATAAAAATTTGCATTATAATTAGTTAAAATTTGATTTGAAAGTAAAATTTTTGACACTTATGTTAAATTTCGTAGTTAAATTCTATTTTTAAATGAGTTAATAAATAAATATGAATCATTATGAATAAATGTTGATATAAAATTCAAACAGGGTCACACAAACAAATTCAAATAAATTTCGAATTATTTTTCTATCGTACTTATAAATTTTGAATTTTAGATGTTGGAAAAAGTGAAAAATAAAAATATATATATACACATCACCAGAGGGACCGAATGCTATTAGAAAAAAGGGAAAAGTTATATATATATATATATATATATATATATATATATAAATGTGATCTGAAAATTTGAAAAAAAAATTAAAAAGCACCAGATGCCACTCGAGTGTCACTTGCTGACAACCAGTCACTGACCCACACAGGTGCCACTGAGGTTTGCCATTAGTTTAATATAATTTTTTTTAAACTTAGATCGCACCTGGACACTCTCAAGCTGACCATTCTTTTTTTTATATTTTTTTAAAATACGGGTCACACTCACACTAACACACACATTCTGCACACTATACATTCTCACACATTCTGCACATATTACACACTCTCGCACACACTAGATACACTCCACACATAATTTTTTATTTTGGATCCCACTCTTGGTCTCACTCTTGATCACACACACTATACAACTCCCAAGTTTATTTAATATTATTTAATTTTAATCACAATATTTAAATATTCTTTTTAATTTTGTGACAATTGTTTGAATTTCACTTGAAAATGTCAGAAACATATACTTTCAGCCATTTTTAAGATGTACTGTTCATAAATGTGCCCAAAGTTGTAAGATGTGATAACCAAATTGCCTATTTCAAAATTTCTGTCTTAAATAATTAAAAAATAATTCTAAACACAACCACATTTTTAACGTAGTCGCTTTATAAAAAAAAATTTAATATTGTGAGTATATCCTTACAACATCAATTTTTTTAAAAAAAAAAAAAACTTAAAACCATAGCTCCCATGATCCCATCCCCAAACCTTGAAATAAAAATCAAAACCTAAAACAGATATAGATAGGAAAATTTAGGAATATGATCATTATCCTCTTTTGGATTGAAGTTTTACGTTTGTTCTTATCTTTCACAATTCAATCTCATGTCTTTACTTTTATATTCGACTTTAGTTGTTCAAACATGACTTATTTGAGCATGCGCGACCGATGATAATTTGGGTTTCCTCCATTTAAAGTTTGGTTACTTGAATCAAGATTCTTCTAGAGCCAAAAGACCAAGACCGAGAGGATTAAATATTTAGCACGAGAAAATACAAAACATTTGTAACGGTTTCACTTCAAGGATTCGTTTCTCACTCATTAAAATCCGGATTTAAGAAAATTAATATACAATGACAATCTACTCGCAGATTAATTATATAACATCTAATTACGACAAAAGTAATTTTTTAGGAAGAGAAAATTACATAAAAGACTCCAAATTTCCTAACATGTGTGTTAGATGTTGGTGTTTAAACTTTAAATACCACCCCATTCATGCTTAGCGTTCAGTCAAAACATATATATAAACTTATTAATAAATGATGTGTGTAAATCAATATATCTTTTGTAGGTTGTTTTTGTTGTGAGTTGAAGCAATTGCAGACACTTATAACAAATAGAAATTAAACGACATAAAAAATTATAGTGGTTCGAGCTATGCTCTATGTCCACTATTCAAGTCTCATCGGTGATGATTTTATTATGGCGAAGAAAATGCAAAGTATGTAACAATAATGGAGAATTACATTTGGCGAGGAGTATGAGTGTATATAGGGAGATATTCCTAGATACATAAGGAATATAAACCTAGATATGATAAGATATATCTAAATTTAAATCTATCTCTTATAGATTTATTTATATCCAAATACTAACCAATAAGGAAACAAGATATACACTATAATACAATATCTTTTTCATATCTAAACAACTCGAAAAGCTCCTCGAGTTTCTCGACCTACACGACTCAGACCCACTTCCTTGAATTTGTCTCCTCAACCATTTTCTCCTTCGAATTATATTGAGATTACTCCAACAGTTTTGTTGGTGGTTATGCATCAACTGATGAGCGAGACGCTGCGGCTTGATACCTAGAACCTCACCCAACTGAAGGTGGCCGCGAGACGGCTCAGAGGTGGCAATGCGCGGGGACTGGTGCATATTATACCACTAGGACGTCGGCCGCGGGGAGGGTGAGGAAGAAGGGTCGTGTTTGTACTTTTTTTATTACATGTAGCAATCCTTCTCTCATTGCATTAAGGGGGGGAAGAAGATACAAAATTGTTCCAATGTTTACCGTATTAAAGTGCTCACAACTTAATGTGATGATGCATTAGAGGTAATAATAATAATTAAAATTAACTCATCACTAATGTAATATTACCACATCAACATGTAAACATATTAACATGTATTCACGATGGATAAGTATGTGAAACTGATAGAAAATTAATGGCCAATTTATAAGAAATTAATTTGTTACTTTCACGACGCAAAAAAATCTAACTCGTGACTATAAACGACAACATGCATTCATTTCACAACACATACATAAAAAACCTCGTATTGTAAATGTTTATTACATCTTTGCAACTTATACTTTTTTTTGGAGGAGTGAGTCAAGAGAATACCAAGTGGAACGCTGGTATGAAGAGATGGATTTGATTCCTAAGTCTAAAAGTTTAACTTAAACAAGATATTACCCCATTCGACTTGAAAAATATTAATATCACAATTATGCTCAAATTCAATTTTTCTTATTAATAAAAAAGTACCTCCGTCCCGGTGAAGTAGTCCCTTTTCTTTTCGGCACGGGAATTAAGAGTTGTGAGTGTAGTGGAATTAATATTTTATTGGTGAGTGTGAAAAAGGTTGCCATTTTAGGAAAATGGAACTATTCTATGGGACAAACAAAAAAGGAAAGTGGGACTACTTCAATGGGACGGAGGGAGTATATTATTTCTTAAATCATGAAAATATTATTTTTATAAAATTAATTATTTAATATTTCTTATTAATTTCAACTAACGAGCTGATGAATAAATATTATGAAATTCAAGTTTGGTTCATTTAATAAATAAGATTTTATCGAATCGAGACTTGAGTAGTTCACGAACAGTTTGGTCCATTTATAATCCTACTTGTACCTATATATAATTATTATATGAAATAGACAAGTTTTTTTTTAAAATGTAATAATGGAGTTTATATGAGTGTGTGTCCCCCAATAAACACGTTATGCTATGTGTATTTATTTCATGACAACTAGGCCCAATTTATTTTTATTTTTTATAAAATATATTTAATAAAAATAACACCCGCGAACCTATATTATAATTTTATATTAAATTATTTATGTGGCATTAGAGAAACGTTAATTGCTCTAACCGTGGGAAATCAGGTGCTCTGTTTTTTTTTGTTTTTTTTTTTCCTGGTAAATTTCTAATCTCAATCTTCAATATTAATTTGATTCTGTAGATCCTGCGTTGCTCAATCAAGGTTATTATTCATGATATCATCATCGATTGCGGTTGTGTGTTTGTAGTTGCGCAATCGAATATAGAAATTTCTGAAAACGATAAGAATTCTGCGCAAGGGTTTCTGCTCCATGAATCTAGAATTATGTGCATTGTGAAATATGTAGGGTTTGAGTGTAATGCCAATATGAATCTTGTTATACATTTGATTTGAACGCCTCTTTTTTGTAAGTTACGTAGAAATGTTTACAATCGCATATAACAACCCAGATTTGATAAACAACAGACATCTGCAGTGTTCTATAATCTATAATTTTGTAAAGTAAATACTGTGATACTCACTCAATCTCGACTCAGAATTCAAACTACTCTTATTCTTTGTACAATACAGTGTTTGATTAATTCGTTTACTTCATATCTGACTCCAGAAATCTGCTAGTTTGCTCATCTTAATGGTTCCCAGCGGCCCAGGAAAATAGGTCTGCACATGAGCTGATAGTTCTTGTGCAACAAGACGCATATCAGGCCGTAACTTCGGGTTGGTCTGTATGCACCCCAATGCAATGGAGACAGCAAACACCACTTCCTCTGCTGTTTTTCCGGTCGGAGGTGGAAGTCTTTGATCAATCACATCCACCAAAAGCATATCTGAGTCATTGGGTAGTGCAGATATGAGGTCTCCAGGGTGCCTTCCCATCATGACTTCTAACGCCACCACTCCAAAGCTGTATGTATCACATTTCTCTGTCACCTTCATTGTGAATGCCAATTCTGCATGCATAACATGTTATTACATTGTATCTTGTTGCATAAACTTTTACATAAGTAGAAAATGCTGATTAATTCACTACCTGGTGCCATATAACCTGGAGTGCCAGCTGCTGCTGACCAATTTGATGAATCGGTGGCTATTAGTCTTGCTGTGCCGAAATCTGAAAGCCTTGGCTCAAAATCTTGATCCAGTAAAATGTTGCTGGCTGATACATCACGGTGTACAATCACGGCTGGCAAATTACAATGCAGGTAAGCAAGGGCATGTGCCACTCCTTTCACAATTTTCAGCCTTGTAGCCCAACTTAGTTCGGCAGACACCATGTCATTGTACAAAACACTTCTCAAGTTGCCTCTTTCTACATACTCGTAGACCAAGTATACATACTCTTGTGTGAAGCAGTATCCATAGAGCTTGATTATGTTCCTGTGCATGGCTTCAATCAGTACACGGATTTCATTCTGGAAACTGCGAAGATTTGTGAGCGGCACATTACTTGAGACTGATATGTTGAACATTTTGACTGCAACAGTTTGTCCAGTTTTTAAATCGGCTCTATAAACACTTCCAGTTCCTCCACTTCCAATGCAGTATTTCTCACTAAAATCTTCTGTTGATCGTGCAATTTCTCCGAAAGGAATTGTCCATTCTGCTTCCCAAATTTCTGAATTTGGCTCAGGACCTTCAATGTTTTTTGTCCCCCGAGGAATGAGAAATCCTGCAATAACAGTTGCAAGAACTATGAGGCTAACAACAGGGACAATAGCAGCAACAAGAATCTTTCTCTTTGTTTCCAGACGTGGAAGGTGAAGGCCTCCCCACACAAAGAGGCAATCCCTCTGCAGCTCCACATAGACCAGAGTTTTCAGCGAATGCTTTGGCTGGTGCTTTTCTGAATATATCTCCAGAGGGTATCGGACCAGATAGCTTGTTGTTGGAGAAACTGAATTCTGTCAGACTTTTCATTCCAGATAATTCTGCTGGAATTGTTCCTGAAAGATTGTTGTGTGACAGATTCAGAATTTCCAGACTGGCAAGCTTCCCCAAGGATGATGGAATCGCCCCTGAACACAAATTGTTGCTGAGGTCCAACATGTATTGCAATCTCGTCAAATATCCAAGCTCGGATGGGATGCTCCCAGATAATAAATTATTGCTCAAGTTCAAGCTCAGCAAACCTTTGCAATTCCCAAGGACTTTGGGAATACTGCTTGTGAGTTTATTTCCCGACAAATCAAGATACTGTAGGTCTGTCAGCTGGCCAATGGTTTGCGGAAGTACTCCAGTCAACTGATTGTTGCTCAGATTGAGATTAAACAGTTTTTTTAGTTTTCCCAGCTCTTCAGGAACTTCACCTGTTAACATGTTTGAACCTAATTCAAGAACTCCAAGTTGCGTCAGATTCCCTAGCTCAGCTGGGATTTCTCCAGATATTTTATTGTGATCCATCTGAATATCCGTGAGTTGTTTGTTCAGTCCCCAACTTGGTGTAAATTTGCCCGTGAACTGATTGTTGCTCATGTAGAGTAATATGAGTTGTGGGTGAATTCCAAATGCTTCTGCTATATCTCCAGAAAACAGGTTGCCATCCAACCGTACTCTTGTTAAGTTGGTGCAATTCTTAAAGCAGACTGGCAACGACCCTGAAAACATGTTGTTTTCCACTGTAAAATTTTGTAAAGCAAAGCCAAGGCATAACGCTGGGGGTAGCTGCCCAGAGAAACTGTTATTCGCAAAGCTAACATTGGCTAACCGAGGACATTTTTCTCCAAGATCATGTGGGAGACTGCCTGAAAGGTTGTTACTTCTCAAATATAGAAGCTCCAGGTTCTGGAGTTCGGATATGGAATCTGGAAGCTGCCCTCTCAATTGGTTGTTGCTGAGATCAAGATACTTCAGGAACACGAGCCCTCGAATGGCAGGTGGGATTGCTCCAGTAAGATAGTTTGAGAAAAGGCTGAGAAGTGTGAGATTTGTGAGGTTCCAGATTGTGGGAGGAATTTCACCGGCAAACTTGTTTTCTGAAAGGTCCAGTACCCATAAACTTTTCAAGTTTCCTATCTGTGGTGGAATGGATCCTGAAAATGAATTCTTATAGAGGTACAGAGCGTTCAGATTTGTAAGCAGACCTATTTCAGAAGGAACCTCACCAGAAAGACTGGCAGTGGATAGATCCAACAAAGATAATTTGGTCAAGTTAAACAAGGATAAAGGCAGAGACCCGGTAATAAGATTTAGGCCTAAAGCTAAGTAGGTGAGATTGGTGCATTGGCCAAGCTCTGGTGGGATTGAGGAATTGAAGCCGTTGTTCCTGAGATCCAGGAATTGAAGACTCCTTAGTTGGCCTAAAGAGGGAGGGATTTCGCCGGTGAGTTTGTTATCTTTCAAGTTTAGGTAAGACAGACTCATACAACCAGCTATGAAATCTGGAAATCCCATGGTGAGTTCATTTATAGAAAAACTGAGGTAGGTCAGCGAAGGGAAGCTTGGAAATCTAGACCAGTCAGGAGTTTCCAAGTAATTATAGCCGAAATCCAAGAATTGTACCTGCTGAAGATTGCCAATTTGATATGGGATTTCTCCAACGATGTTGTTGAGAAAGAAAGTGATGTATTGAAGCTGAGTCAAGTTGCCGATCTCTGGTGGGATGGACTGGTTGAACCAGTTGTTGCTGAGGTCTAACGATCTGAGCTGGAAGAGATTGCCAACAGCAGCTGGTATTGCCCCGTTGAAATAATTCCCACTGAGGTTGAAACTTGTAAGATGTGGAAATGAGTTGAAATCAAGCAGCTCCAAAGTGCCAAAAAGATATGCTTCAGACAGATCGATCCCAGAAACTGAGCCCCCGTCGTTGCAGCGAATGCCATACCATCGGCAAAGGTTTGTGATATTTTTTGTGGACCAAGAATTCAAAGGAGATGGAGATGGTGAGGACAAGCTGTTCTTCCATGTCAGCAGAGCCTCTGCTTCTGTTGTTGTGGAGGCTGCTGTCTGCAAATGGAACAACAAAATGATGAGAGAGATTTGGAATAATAATGCTTTGACTACTTTCTCTCGTGTCGTCATGCTTGCTTAGTTGAATTTCGTGTTTCAGCCGTGAGTTTATGAAATGGGATGGACAGTTTTGGAGTGTAAGAATTGTCTAAACAACTTTCACAAGATACTCTTGTAAAAGGTTGTCATGTGCTTTATATATAATGATGTTATTGGGTGGGTATGGATAAATTAGTTGAAGTGATAATTAGTGATATAAAGAAAATTATTAAATATTGAAGTTATTGGATGATTGATTTGATTGGTTATAAACATTACCTAATGGACTAAGAATTATTGACGTTGAATGCTGAATTGACCTATAACGTTTTGAAATGTGCAATTCGACCTTTTTGGGGTACAATTGATAATCATCTAAAGTAACACATACAAATTATATTTAAAAAAACTTGTACATATCTCGTTTATTTTTTCCTGCTGAACACTGTTACAGCTTAGAAAAATTAATAGGGTTTTCCACACGAATGAATCGTTTTATTCATGCATATAAATAGAAGAGAAAAAGATCTAAAAGTATCTAGTAAGATATACAAGGAATTGAAAATCCTAGATATGAAACTATCTAAATCTATCAAAAGATATTCTATCATCCCCCCTCAAGCGAACGGATCGAAGCGTCGATGATTCGGAGCTTGCAGCGAAACGTTTCAAAGAGTGGGCGAGGCAGCGCCTTGGTGAAGATGTCTGCCACCTGACGGTCGGTAGGAACATATTCAGTCACCAAGCTTTTGCGTTCGACGAGTTCGCGCACAAAGTGATAGTCGATATCTATGTGTTTGGCGCGCTTGTGGGCAATCGAATTCTGAGTGAGGAATATAGCATTTTTATTATCGCAGAAGATGTGTGGAGGCCGAACTAGAGGAAGACGAAGCTCACGCAGCAGCGAAGCTCACAAGAAGCTCCTATGCATGTCTATTTATAGACATGTTCTACCATAGGAGCCTGTTTCTGCCATCAAGGCTGGAGCCGTTACAGGCGTAACGTGCGCGTCAATCACGGGCGCACACAGGAGTGTAATTCCCACGTGAAGAATGTGTTGAAACGTTCCTCACACAATTGCAACACGTGACTGACTCATCAACCACGTCACATGCATCGTGTGCACCACGTCGATAACCCACGTGTCGAGCCCGCTGGCTCATTTCACTTGCCCAAAAAAATATTACAAGTATAATATTACAAGTCTATGAGATTTGATTTAAATAATATCCTATAAAAATATAATATTTGTATTTTTAAAAAAATAGTAAATATAATGAATTAGTGAGAGATTTAGTGAAAAAATGACAAATATAACATTGTTATATTTTTCTTATTTTTTATTGGATATGTATGTTGTAATAGAATTTAAAAAAAATAGAGTAAAAACTTTTGGCGGGAACAGTTTTTCTATCACTATTTTTTTTCATATATTACTAGATTTACACCCGTGCGTTGCACGAATTACATATTTAATATCTTATTTAATTATATTACAATATAATACTACCTCCGTCCCGCCAGAATAGGCCCTTTTCATTTTGACACATTATTTTCGGAGCTAGTGTTTAGTAGCTAATTGTGGTTAATAATAAAATTGGCAATCGTAATTAACTTATTTAGGACTTAAATAAGTTAATTACGATTGCCAATTTTATTATTAACCACAATTAGCTACTAAAAACTAGCTCCGAAAATAATGTGTCAAAATGAAAAGGGCCTATTCTGGCGGGACGGAGGGAGTAATAAAGTTGTATACAAAGAGTGAATGTCATGTTAAAATTTAGTTTGTACTCCCTCTGTCCCGCCAGATTAGTCCATATTTCCATTTTCATCTGTCCCGTCAGATTAGTCCACTTTCCTAAAATGGAAACAAATCTCCTCACATCAATAAAATATTAATTTAATTATACTCACAAACATTGGTTACTGTGCCGAAACCAAAGTGGACTAATCTAATGGGACGGAGGGAGTATTAAATAGGAACAAATATATACTATTTATCTCAAAAAATCAGTAGTTGTGATTAATTTTTTTCTTTTAACATTTTATGCTTAATTGTTTTATACAGTTTCACTCACATACCACCGGGGAACAAATGATAATGCGCTCACATGTTGATGTTACAATATAACATTGACATTGATGTCATTTTTTATCGTATTTCCACATACTGATGCAACAATATAATATTGGTGGTGATGTCAATTTTATTATATTACCTTTAATGTATTTCCATATCACCCGTGGATACATTAAAACATAAAACTTATAAAAATAAGAGTTTGTTTTACAAAACTAACCTATCAAAATATTATATTTTTATTATTTTCTCTAGCATTATACTTGTATTATTTTAAAATAGAAAATATGATAAAATATTAAAAATGTAATGTTTTACTTGAAATTGACACATAATTTTGTTGAAATTATTATTATTCTTTATTGAAATATATGTGTTTTTTATAATATATAAACATATCTAGTAAACAAAATTTTAAGAAATAAAATTGATGTGATGCGATGATTTTCAATCGCGCTACGCGCGAATTAAATATATAATATCTTATTTTATGATATTAAAATATAATTAACAAATTTGTTATTTAATTTACTTAGTCTTTTATAGGGAAAGTAAATCTTATAGATGATTAATTAAGCCAAATCATGAATAACATAGATATAAGATTTTAATTTTTATTTATTATTTTATGGCTTATTAGATTAAGCACTCGTCATTTTCGGAGGAAGTTGGATAGTGGATATAATGCAGTTGATGCTAATATATTTGAAAACCTTTTTTATTTATTAATTGATTTATTTGAAATCCACTTAAATTAAATAATTAATGAAAATAAATATGTTAAAACAACTGATTATATGTTCCTGCCATTGCAGACTTCTTTCCTTTAATATATATATAGATATAGATATAGATTAGTAAATTTGGAATGTATTAAACCATAAAATCTCAGATAAGCATAAATTCGTTGTTTATATATTTTGCGTTTTACTTCATAAGGGGTGAGGAGCAAAACAAAAATTAAATTGCATCGAGAAAGTGACTGCAAAAGATCTTTCAAAATAGTCTGAATCTTTAAAAAATCTAAACTACAAAACTAAAAAAAATTATTTGATAACTAAGTACAACTATAAATATAACACTATAAACCGTCTATTTATAGTGTTATATTCCAAATATTTTCAAATGTGGTGTTCTTTGACTTCTTTCATATGAAGCGATGCAATAACTCAAAACTTGTGATCATTATTTCTATTATAAATATTGTATTATTTAATTTAATAAGATACAATATTTCATAAAACATATTTATTTATTTAAAGGGAGCCCCCAGGAGTTGTAAATCAGTCAATAGTTATTTCAAGTCAAATCGACCAAGTTATGTTAGAATAATTTAGTTCGGCCAGTTTAAATAATTTCAAAGATTATTCGATTAATAGTGCAGATGATGAAATTAGTGTATCATTTTGCCAAATTTGAATATTAATAAACGAATGATGCAGAAATATAACTATTAATATTTTGATTTTTTTATCAAATAATATTTAATTATTATTATATTTAAAATAATTTTATATGTATGGTCAATCTGACTCAAATTGTCAGTTTATCTTTTAAATTGTCGGTGAAATCAAATCATTCAATTTGGAAATTTTTAAAACAATCCAGAGAAATTATTCATCTCAAACTAATCAAATTAATTTTGATTTAATCGATTCGCCGATTTGGGTCAAGTAAACACTGAAGGGTGCAATAAATTAGATATGGGCCAGAGTCGACGACTTGTAACAATGACACTCATGATAGTCAAGAACTTTACTGACTTGGATTGGCCATCAATTTCTAAGTTTTTATTTGGGCATTTATGCAATCCAATCAACTGTTGTATTTGGCAGCTTTTGATTGGTTTTTCAAATTTTATAGATAATTAGCAATTAAAAAAAACATTTTATTTTGAGTATTTATTAATAACACGATTTATTTCTTTTAGATTTTATATTCCAACTTGTATTACTTTGTAGTAGTTATATAATACTTAGATTTGCATTCGCGCGTTGTGCGCATAAATATTAGTTATTGTAATATATAAATAATTTTATTCAAAAATGTCATAATAAATAATATTATTTACTTTATTAAATGATAACTTATGTTTGCATTTTATATAAATAACCACGTAGAAAATTTTCATGTTTGAGTAAATATATTATAGTAATTTGCTTAAAATAATACTAATTACACGTTATATGAAAATATATGAAAAACTATAAAATTTTCTAATAAACTTTCAACACGTATAATATTTATTCAAATTTGTACCCAAAATAAAAGTATTTGCATTTGCACTCCTAACATTTGCCAACTTTACAAAAATAACATAATGCTCACAAAAATATAATTTAACTCACAATATTTTTCGATATTTGTAATTTAATACCTTACACCGAAAATTAATATTTAATTTCTAAGTTTGTCCATTTTACGAAATTAATATCTAACATTTATAAAATTAAAAATATTAGGTTATTTTTGTAAAAATAAATAGATATTATGAATTAAAATGCACTAATTCCTCAAAATAATATGAATCTAAAATTAAAATAATAAAATGAGAATCATGATATTCAAATTTCATTGCAAACATGTTTTTTTTTTTCATTTCAAATGACTTTGCAATTTAGAAACTCTAAAATTAATTTGCTAAATACTTAATTTATGTAAAGTTTAACAATTTTAAAATTAATATCGAATATTATTTTCGAAAAAATAATTTTACTTCAACATGCACACAATTTTCAATATATAATATAGATTGTCATGTTCCAACCATCAAGTAATAATTGTAAAAATATCATTACTTTATTTAATATTTTTTATTTTAATATGTGCATGTTTTTAAAAAAAAAAATTGGAGTGAAAAGATAGAACTCTTTAGTAAATTATATAGATTACTGTATATATTATGATATTGGAGAATTAGCAAAGAAATAAAATAAAATAATAAAATTATTGTAAATGTGATGTGATATTTTTGGAGGGAAAGTGAAAAAGTTGTAAATATATGGAACTTCTTTACTTTAGTATATATATAGATATAGATTCCATGCATCTATTTATAATCCGGTTTATTTATTTTATTATATATTTCAACTCTTGTGTTTTTTAATTTTTTAGTAATTGAAATAAATACTTTTAATATATGAGCGATTATATTTTTATTAGAATTATGAATTTAAAATATGAAATAATTTTTCTATGTTTTTATTTTCTTTTAATTGAACAAAAATTGATAAAGGTCATATACTTTAAAAATAGTAAAATAAAAGATAATTTAAATTAATGCATTTTATTTAAAAATATATGGGCTCAGGGTGTAACTGTTTGTTTATTTATTACTCCATCTGTCTTGAAACAATTGTCTTGTTTGAAAATAACACAGATACTAATGCGAGTAGAGATAAGGAAAATTAATATTTTGAAAACAAGACAATTGTTTCGGGATGGAGGAAATATTAAGTTCTTTGTCCATGATCAATTTATTATGAATTTGAGGATCCATAGGACACCACCCCCACTAAAATGGTGTACCTGATTTCAGATAAATAAATAAATAAACTTCAACCCCTAATGGAAACTCTTTTTTGGTTTTAATAATATGAATTTAATATTTTTATAAGATAATCTTTGAGCAGCAAGTGTCGTGAATAAGAAAATGCATCCTGATCTCCTCTGCAACCGGATGGTCAATGAAACGCGGTTATGTGGGTGTATAAATACCCCCATCCATGCAAACCTAATTGTCATCACAACGTGAAATCAATGATGAGTTTGAGTGGTAAATCATTGTATATTTTGTGGGTTGTTTTGATAGTGGTTAATGTTTTGATGCATCATCAGGTGATGAGTGAGACGCCGCCGCAGCTCCATACCACCCGACTGAAAGTAGCCGCTCCATGGCTCCGGCAGCCCTACGCAGGGCCCCAGCGCCCCCCTCGGCAGGTTACAGGGCCATCATCGAATAATCACTGGCAAACCCCGAGCTATCCCGTGGGCGCACCCGGACCCGGGTGACCACCATTTAAGCCGAGAGGAATATGCTTGGGAGCTGAGGCTGAATCCGTGGATGTGTGTTAAATCATTAAATTTTCATGTTTTCGTTTTGAGATAGTTTAATTACTCCATTTCACGCTTTTGTTTGAAAACTATATACTATGCATGCGTGTATGTTTGTACCTTGGACATTTTATATATAGAATAAATAAGGCAAAAATACCTTAAATTATTGGCTTTTTCGGAAAATATCTCAATCTATTTAAATCAATTAAAAATACCCTTTACTTCCTTTTATGAATAATATCCTGATCTATTGATATTTTTAGGAATATACCTCAATGTATTATTATTAGTTAAAAATACCGCAATCTTTAATTTCATTTACGAATTGTACCAAAAGGATAAATATTATTAGCTCACACAAATATGACAGTCAAAACAACTATCTTCGTTCGTGTTAAATTTAATGTACTAAACAATCAGTATTTGTCATATATTCAAATGCATTTATCTTATGAAAAATATATAAAACTTCATTGTTTTGTTTATTTTTAAACCTCCAATCCAAACGGAGGCGCATGCATTTTGATACAAGATCACACCGCAAAACACACATTGAGAAAAAAAAAAAGAAGGAATTCAAGCAATATGCACAAAAGTTAGACATTACACCAACCAACCGAAGGAAACAAACAAACAAAAAAAGAGCATATATAACATGAAGTTTTAAATATTTTCAGAAGAACATAGTTGTTTTGACTATTATCTTTGTGTGAGCCAATAATATTTCTCGTTTTGGTATAATTAATAAATAAAATTAAAGATTATGGTATTTTTAACTAATAATAATACATTGAGGTATTTTCACAAAAATATCAATAAATTAGGGTATAATTCATAAACCCAGGGTATCAATCCCTAGACCTCTCGCATTCTGAGTAAGTACTCCACCATCTAAGCTACATTGAAAATTTATATTTTTCTTATATAATTAAAAATTATAATTATTTATGTATTTTTAATCTAACACAAAGAAATTAACACATGTTTGTTTTGTCATTTCATATTTTATGATTAGTCTAAAAATTGAGGTGTATTTTTTAAACTCTTCATGTATTTCTTTGAATTATTATTTTAATATATTTAATTCCCGAGAGTTAAAATTGCATTATTTAAAAAAAATATAATATATTAATTTAAAATTCACATACCCACAAGTTTGAAATGTATATCAAACCCATGATCTTTTGATTACAAACATGATAATCTTACCACTGTGCAAAATTATGATTGTAGTAACTAAAATGTGGACAAAATCTTATGCGTACTCTCTAATGGTATTCTATTTTATATTCAATTACCGTATTTCAACATTTTAGTAATTATTTTTACAAAAATAAAAACTAATTATAATACCATATAGGAAAAATTATTAAATATTCCATACGTATCGTTCAACTCTTCAAAATATTCACTATGTATTTTTATCAATTAAATAATAATCACTAAAATAAAAATAAAAATAGAATAGCAATACTTAACTAACAACACACAAATGCAATTGTTGTCTTTTTTATAATAGACAACACGTAAACAACAACACTAGCGTAAAATCGTTGTCTTTTAGCGTATTTTTTAGCAACTGTTATCTTTTCGATAATAGACAACACATAAACAACACTAGTATAAAATTATTGTCTTTTAGCGTATTTTTTAGCAACTGTTGTCTTTTCGATAATAGACAACACATAAACAACAACACTAGTATAAAATCGTTGTCTTTTAACGTATTTTTATGCTAAAAGCTGACAACACTTTTTTAGTTAATACTGATAATATTACTAGCCAAGGCTTTCAGATTGGTCTTTTATATCCTTTAGTTAATATTGATAATATTTATCTAGCCAAGGCTTTCAGATTGATTTTTGTATATCCTTTAGTTAATATTGATAATATTAGTCTAGGGGTGTAATCGAACCGAGTCGAGTCGAGTAGTGTCGTGCTCAAGTTTGACTTGTTTAATTTCGAGTCGAGCTTCGAGCTTTTTAATCGAATACTTTGATGTTCACGAACATTATCGAGCTTTTATCGAGCCTAAACGAACTTTCTAAATTTAGAATATATTTAAGATTTTTATTATTATTTTGAAGAAAATATTATTTATTCCAAAAAAAATATCATATTCATGCTCATATTCTAAATATTTTTCATTATTAGATAGATTTATCATTATTATTAATCTTAAATCATGAAAATATTATTTTTACAAAAGTAATTATTTTATATTTCTTACTAATTTTAGCTAACGAGCCTGCTCACGAGCTCACGAGTCGAATACTATGATGCTCAAGTTCTGTTCATTTAATAAACGAGCTTTACTAAACGAACTCGAACGAGCTTTTATCGAATCGAAATCCGAGTAGCTCACGAACAGTTTGGTTCATTTACACCCCTAAATATTACTAGCCAAGGCTTTCAGATTTCGACACAGCTACTAGCCACTGATTCATCAAATTGGTCTATTGGAGCTGGCACTTTAGTTTACATGGCACTACGTAATCAAATTATCTGCATTTTCTATTTCTGCAAAAGCTTATGCAACAAGATATGTAATAACATGTTATGGAATGCAAAATTGGCACTCACACTGAAGGTGCTACTTCCGAGTGGTGGCGTGATGGGAAGCACCTCATATCTGCACTGGCCAGTGACTCGGATATGTTTTTGATGGATGTGATTGATCAAAGGCTTTCTTTACCGACCGTAAGAATTGTGGCGGATGTAGAATTTGATAACAATGGGGGCTAGCTTCAATCACTTCAATTTGATAACAATGGGGGCTAGCTTCAATCACTTCGTAATCATGCCATACTAATTCACACATGAATATCAATGAATTCATATTTTTTTTAAGAATTTCACCATTTGTTTACATACGTGAGAATATGAGAATAAATAATGAACTAATTGTTGGTCCCGGATATCAGGGTATACTTTGGCAGCGGAAATTACGTAAGTTCGTTTCTTGCACTCTGCTGGTTACACAGCTGACTGGGACCTTGTCAGCTGGTAAGTCAACTGGCAACTGAGTATTCAGCTGACTGGCAACTGGCTGGTCAGCTGATGACTCAGGACTTAGCTAGTTTTAGAGTCGAGTTTGCACAGTTATAAACTGGTTTCAGTTATACTCCAGCACTTGGGTGCTGGGTTTTAAATCAGTAAGTAAATGCTGAAAGCAGTAAATAACAAGGATATTTTATAGTGGTTCGATCAACTGATCTACGTCCACTCTCCAGTCGAAGCACTGGAAATTCACTAAAGAGAGTAATCCGGTACAAGATATCCTACGATCTATTTCCAGCTGGTAGATGCCTCGTCTACCAGTTCACTGGATCAACCGCTCCCGGTCCTTGTCCTTCTTCAACTCTTGTCAGCTGGATGGAGTGCGAGCACGTCACTTCAACCTCCACCGGTACCACTGACGACGTGGGTGTTTAGTTCTCCCAAGAACTTGACTCTTGCTGGCGGCAAAACTGCCCGTAATAACTCTGGAGTTGGCTGGCTCAAGAGCTGCTATGTTCTTCCTCGGAATGAGAAAGAACACCAAATGAGATCAATAACTCACAAGCTAGAAGCTTGGAGTCTCGTGTTTGAATAAATCAACACACGGATAAGCTTTAAGAAAAGCCTCGAAAGACTGCTTGTTCGCTGATATGAATGCGTTTGAGCTTTCGGTAGGTCAAGAGTGTTAAGAGTGGGCAAGAGTATTGAATGCTGTTGGATCTCACGTATTTATAGACGTGAGATTCAGATTCAAATACTAGCCGTTTGGACACATCCGGAAAAGTCTCTGTCCTCGCATGTCCTTCTGCAGGCGGCAGGTAGGAATTTCCGGAAAGCGCCATACCTTTGGTCGCTTTATCTGACACAGATCTCTTTGTGTCAGAACGACTCTATTCGTCAGTACGAGGAATCGGAACTGGTAGTCTTGAACTGATAGACTTTAAGGTATCCTCCTTAAAGTCATACTCTGTCAGTTACTTCCTCAGACGAATCTTCTTTTTGTCTCTAAGTCTTCGGGAGAGCGAATCTTCAATTCTGCTGATAACCTCCGACTGGTAGATCATACTGGTGATCTTGTGCTGGCAGTCTCTGCTGGTGACTTTCCTTAGCACAATCAAGGTCTACCAATTCGTCTGATGTTATCTCTTGGAATCTCCCGTGACTGGTGGCTTCACCGCTGGTGAATAGTGTCAGCCAGAACACATATTCTGCTGGTAAGATCTCTCAGCCTCCTGCTGGTGAAATCTTCCCAACTGGTGAATAGTGACCAGTCAATAGCTCAACTCTATGCTGATGAACAGTGTCAGCATGAGTCTTCGTCAGCCGCTTGCTGGTGAGACTTCTCTCAACTGGTAAGCACATCTCATGCTGGTGAACAGTAGCCAGCATGAGTCTTGATCAGCT
>JAPKLW010000065.1:246524-258293 GCA_026898455.1 Plectranthus barbatus | reverse complement strand
AAGCAAGTATCTACTGGGGAAGGGAAACTTAGCCAAATTTCCCAACACTAATTTTAAGATAAAATGAACAAAACTTAAGATAAAAGTGAACATTATTTAGAAAAAATGAAGTCTTAAAATAAAATGAAGAAAATCGAAGATAAAATGAAGTTAACATGAAATGAAGTATTATGAGATTAAAATGTAGTATTCTCACATTAACATAATTCTCACCTGATTAAACCCATATATATAGAGGTTAGATCATATGAAAATAGATGTTAATGTAAAAAATGAGAATAAATCTCAGCCATTAATTTCACAAGATCTGCGGCTATCATTTAAAATTTTCCATTTTCATTCTTGGCTTTAGTGTGTTTTACATTCTTTTTCTTTATTTTCCCCTTTTTCGTATGATGCCACTGTCGGTGTCCAGACTCCCGTCTTTATTTGCAAACACTTTGACTTTTTCATATTTTATTCATTGCATCATTTCAATTCCAGTATTTTTCCGCTATTACTTTGATTATTTTCAATTTTATTTATTAGACCCTTTTGAGTCATCGTCTTCGGTCTTTCTCAACTATAACTTTGAAATTTTGTTATTTTATTTATTGCATCCTTTCGTAGGGACATACCGATGTATAATGTCGAGTCATCAACTCTGATCTTTCTCTGCTATCACTTCATCTTTAAGGATTTGAGTGGACTTTTTTATACTAAACTAGAAGTATGTTTTTTTTATCGCGGGTTCAATATTTTATGAAAAAACATGAAAATTATTTTGTTTTAAAATTAATTGTTTATGTAATTGTGTTGTGTTTGTCCTATTTGTTCCTTTGAACTAGATGTAGTTGGTTAGAGAGTTATTAATATCATTGTGAATGCACCAAGGCTAAATATAGAGGTTAGATGATATGAGAATAGATGTTAATATAGAAAATGAGAATAAATATCAACCACTAATTTCACAAGATCTGCGGCTATCATTTAAAATTTTCCATTTTTATTATTGGCTTTAGTGTGTTTTGAATTCTTTTTCTTTATTTTCCCCTTTTTCGAATGATGTCACTGTCGGTGTCCAGACTCCGGTCTTTATTTGCAAACACTTTGACTTTTTCATATTTTATTCATTGCATCCTTTCGATTCCAGTATTTATCTACTATTACTTTGATTTTTTCAATTTTATTTATTGCACCCTTTTGAGTCATCGTCTTCGGTGTTTCTCAACTATCACTTCGAATTTTTCTTATTTTATTTATTGCATCCTTTCGTACGGATATATCAATGTATAATATCGAGTCATCAACTCTGATCTTTCTCTGCTATCACTTCATCTTTAAGGATTTGAGTGAACTTTTTTATAATAAACTAGAAGTATGTTTTTGAGTCGCGGGTTCAATATTTTATGAAAAAAAAATATTTTGTTTTAAAATTAATTGTTTTTGTCATTGTGTTGTGTATGTCCTATTTGTTCCTCTGAACTAGATGTAGTTGGTTAGAGAGTTATTGATGTCATTGTGAATGCACCAAAGCTAGACATAGAGGTTAGATCATATGAGAATAAATGTTAATGTAAAAAATGAGAATAGATGTTAATATAATAAATCTCAGCCACTAATTTCACAAGATCTTAGACTATCATTTAAAATTTTCTGTTTTCATTCTTGGCTTTAGTGTGTTTTAAATTATTTTTCTTTATTTTCCTCTTTCTTCTATGATGTCCCTGTCGGTGTCCAGACTCCGGTTTTTATTTGCAAACACTTTGACTTTTTCATATTTTATTTATTGCATCCTTTCGATTCCGGTATTTTTCCGCTATTACTTTGATTTTTTCAATTTTATTTATTGCACCCTTTTGAGTCATCGTCTTCGGTCTTTCTCAACTATCACTTTGAATTTTTCTTATTTTATTTATTGCATTCTTTTGTAGGGACATATGGATGTATAATGTCGAGTCATCAACTCTAATCTTTCTCTGCTATCACTTCATCTGTAAGGATTTGAGTGGACTTTTTTATACTAAACTAGAAGTATGTTTTTGAGTCGCGGGTTCAATATTTTATGAAAAACATGAAAATTATTTTGTTTTAAAATTAATTATTGTTGTCATTGTGTTGTGTATGTCATATTTGTTCCTCTGAATTATATGTAGTTGGTTATAGAGTTATTGATGTCATTGTGAATGCACCAAGCTAGACATTTAGTTGTTTTCATTGGTTGTGAGCGAAGACGGATTTCCTGAGGCGCAGCACTAGAGTTTAATACCTAGTATGTGTGGACTAGAGGTTGATTCTTTACCATGTTCATATGGAGTGAATCAACCAAGGGTTGACAATCAAAGAAATAAGGTGGATAAAAATTGATCGAGTCTCGATGATGTGTGTTCGGAGACTAGTGCACTTTGATAACAGTGCGGTGAGTGAGATCCCATTCCCAACCTTTCATTGTGCTTGGAATAAGATAATCGCAATAAAACTAAATAATGTAATATATAAAATTAAATAATGTACCATAATATAGAGAATAATGTAATGACATATTATATGTACCTAATTTGGATGTTCTTCGTAAAAAAATTGAAAATAATCTTGATTTCACTGTTGCGGTTGCATTTTATAGATAAAAAGGTGTCTAATTGGTACATTATGTGTCGCTTGTGTATTACATTTTTCATGTTTATTTTTTTTTTGCTGCATGATATAGATCAAAGTGTTTCCCAAATAATACATTGTGTATTGACTGAGTGGTATATTATGTGTCGCATGTGTATTACATTATTCATGTTTTTTTTGTCGTTGCATAGATCAAATTGTTGTCTGAATTATTGTGTGTTGACTGAGTGATTCACTATGTGTCGGTTTTATAGTACATTATTCGATCGTATATTATATTATTCATGTTTGTGTTTTTTGCAGTTGCACGATATAGATCAAAGAGTTGTCTGAATACATTATGTAAAGACTGAGTGTTACATTATGTGTCGACTGTATATTAAATTATTTGATTGTTCATTACATTATTCACATCTGTTCTTTTTGTGGTTCCATGATGTAGATTAAAGTGTTGCATGAATGGTACATTCTGTATCGACTTATTGGTATTATGTGTCGACTGTATACTATATTATTCATGTCTTATTTTTTGCAGCAAATAAAATTTGTAGCTAAATACTAGAGTAGTTGGTCAAACTGTTGCGAATGAAATGTTGTTGGACATTGTCTGATTCAGAGTGCAATGGTGTTATAAGGAGCAACTTCACTACAACAAACACACATTTCAAGAAAATCATTAAAACCAAATTCATATAAAGATTCTAGAAATGAAGTTTGTTAGTTATGTACAATTATTTATAGTTTAAATGTTGAAAGTAATGCACATGGGATGCAATACTACAATGTTGTTTTGATTTTCTTTACATTTTAGTATTATACTTTATGGAATAGATGATTAACTACAAATTTATTAATTATATATTAAAAATTGTTATAGCTATTACATTATTTGCCTTTACTACGATTATCTTATTCCTAACATATGCAATAGAAATTTTGTTTGAAAGGTAATTAAATTATCTTTAGTATAGTATATAACAAGTGAAAAAATAATTTAAACTGAATGAATTATGATTATTTAAAATTTTATAAGAATGACAGAGGAGAGTGAAAAATAATGACAGAGAGAAAAATAAGAAATAACGTTGGGTTGGTTGATGAGAGAGAATTATATATATAATATAATTGGATTACCTAATTACCCTTAATATATACTTATTTAATTATTAAAAATTAAAATTAATTTATAATTTAATAACTGATGTATTGATAAAATAAAGGGCTGAAATTTGGCCTCATTGTTGGAAATATAGAGAAGGATCCGAATGAAGAGTTAATTAGATTAATTTTACTTTGTATTTCTCTATAAATAGAAGATGGCATTTTGTAAATGTACCACAGGATTATGAAATAATTTTTTCCCCTTACTTTCTCTCTCAATATTATATTCTCTTCCTCTACACTACTAAATCTAACACTTATATAATATTTGGAGGTTGATAACATATGATCATAACTCAATATTATTGTGTGACATGTTCAGAATTTCCACACTCGATCTTGTGGATAAATTTTACAAAATTATTGTAATTGGATAATTTGTGATTTGAAACGAAGAAAAATTAATTAAATATTAAAATTATCAAATCGGTTATCAATGCAGTCCTTATCCAAGCTCTTACTTCTCTGTATATATGAAAAATGAAGAAGAGATGAAGCTCATTGGGTGTTGTGTCAATTATGTCTATCACTATCTTGCATTTAATTTCTTTCAATAATATAAGGGATGAAGAATGTTGACGCAGCTGCATGCTGAATTAACCTTTTAATGCTGAATTTAACATTTATAGGTTTACCCTAAGCCATCATTTCCAAAATGCTTTGATACTAAAGATATAATCAAATATATTTATAATATTATGAAGATAATAAATTCTGTTTTAAAATTAGTAAAACTAGAAATTTAATAGTATCAGAAAGAAACCTTATTAGATATTTTTTACACAGTTTTAAATATTTATAATGTGATTTGGAATCTAATAGATGTTTTCACATACTCTTAAAACAAAATTATACTTAATTATGAAATAACGTTATGTAACATATAATTTGGAATGTATTGGACGATAAAATCTCAGGTAAGCATAAAATATTTTTTGTTATTTTGCATTTTACTTCAAAATAAAATAAACCATGAATTAGATTGCATCGATGAAATAATTATGTAAGAAATTAAGAATGGTTGCATCATTTTATTAATATCAGGAATTTTTTCCATCTTATCCACGACTTTTCTTCTGCGGACCACATGAAAATTAGGGACTCCAAAGCTGGAAATGATGACAAAAGTATTAGGGATGTTAATCGGATTGAGTTCATAGGATTTTGGGTCAGTTTATTGAGTTGTGGGCTATTCGGTCCGAATAGAGGCTGTTGAGGGTGTTCTGTATCGAGATTTGGGACCCCGGGAACTATAACAAAAATAGTGCAAGAAATAGCAAAAATGACAGCTTATTGTAGTAAAAAATAGAGTGTATTTAACAAACCGAACTGCGACGTAAAATAAGAACACGACCGATGGCCGGAAGACCAGTTCGACAGTGACTTCGATGGAATGAATTCTTTCAGTACTTTTAGATAATAAAGAGCTAACAGTGCAATTTTATACGTATGATGTTAGTTGTCGAGAAAATCGACTTACAAGGGGTATTTATAGGGATTAAGAACTATCTACAATTTTATATATTTCCGCCAAGTGGGTATTAATGGGCTCTGAGTTTGTCGATGCCGTTACGTTGCACCCCCTGGCCATTTCCGTGGTTCCCGCGATCTTATCCCTCTGCCTTTATTACTTCTCTCGACCGTTGGCTAGCTGCCCGTTGAGCGAACTGCCTTGCTTTACTGACCGAACTGCTTTGGTCGGGCTGCTGCCTGCGGACTGGGTAAATCGAACTGCTTCTTCCTTCGAACTGCTTTCTCTTTCGGACTGGTCGGCTAAGTGGGCCGCCTTTGTCTGGGCCGAACAACTGCTTTTCCTGCAAAATAATTAATGGGCCATATTTTGGGCTCCTATGTGGGCCGACTATTTTCGTACCCCAACAGAGGCGAATGTAGAATTTGATTGTCATAGGGCTGAACCATAATTTTGTGGGGTAGTAAGTATATAATTTATTTTTTTAGAAAAATATTTATATGTATATATATTACAAAGAAAAAAAACCGTGGGGGCGACCGCTCCCCTGAGCCCAATGCCCGTGCCGCCCCTGGGTTCACGTCGATTTGGGTCAAAATTTCTTTGAGTTAAAAAATCTCGATCCTAACTCTAATCTTTCGTCTTTTGGGCTACTTTGTCGGACTAACATCTTGTTAATTATTTTTTATTTTTATTATTGAATAAGATTTTTTATTTCATTATATATTTCCCTCTTTCCTTTAATCTTCTAAATGATAAAAATGTATAAAGTATTTATTCTCTTTTATAAAAAAATCTCAAAACACTTGAAAAATCTCATATATTTATCGATTTAAATATGAAAAATATATTATATTGTTATTTTACCAATGTTTTAACTTCATGTTTAAATAACTTTTAAACATTTTATCATTTATCAAGAACTATATAACTTGAACCATAATTAAAAATATGATGTTAAATATTATAATTAGATTTTGGTAATATAATTATAATAAGAATATTAATAAAAAACCTAATTGGACTAATCGGGTCAATTCGTCAGTTTTCAGGTCCAGCACTATTCAAATTTTTATTTGAGTCAATCCGCAGACTTCGGACTAAACTGACCCCTGCAAAGAAGCTTTAAGAAAAACTCTAAATCTTTTAAAATTTCTCTTTTGATGAGATGAGAAATAGAGACCATCTATTTATAGTGTCATGTCCCAAATGCCTTTAAACATTGTGTTCTTTTAATTAATAAAATGTTGCAACATTTCATTTTAAGCACAAAAAATTGTGATCATTAATTCCATTACAAATGTTATATTATATTATTTAATAAGATATAATATTTCATAAGCAATCATCCTCAGTATGTTGACTTTGTATCAGCTTCACCAAAGAGATATTCTTGGATGGCAACTGGCAAAGGTAAGTTTTAATCAGCTTTAACTTATTTCGAGTTGTTCCACTTTTTAGATTATTACCATTTTACTTGTTGTTCATAATTTAGTATATATGTTGAAGGCTTATATAATCTCATTTTATATGTAACTAAATGTGCCAGTTATCTTTTCCCAGTAATTACTTTTTAAGTAACTTATGGTGACAAACAACAACTTTTAACTCAATATATTAGAGGGAAAAGTAGAGATGCATAAAAGTAAAGAAATGAGGTTTTGGGCCAGTATTATAGCCCATTACTAGTGATAAATAGTAGAATAGAAAAAAATGGTCCTCCTAACAAAGAGTACACGGCCAATGAATTAGCCCAATAAGAAAAAATAGAAATTGGGCTCCTAATATTTTTTAGCCCAATTCTAAAAATAAACGGGCCTATACTAATTTTTCCCAAAAGAATATTTTTGGCCAATTTTTATAACTCCAATGTTGAGGTTCTTCATCCGTCAAGCATCTTCATCTCCGAATGGGCTCCACCCACAGCTGCTCTTTGGGCCTGAATAATCCCAAATAAAACATATCGATCGATCAGACACTAAAGGGCATAAACATGTGCCCAAATAAAATAACATAGGCCCTAACAAATGCCTTACTAATTCCATAACAAGCCAAATTAAAAATGGCCCTAACATATAAACAGCCAATTCTCAAAAAAAATTTGGCAGAGTTTCCTTTATAACTTCAGGAACTCAATATACTAGGTTGCAACAGGAACAATGATATCATCAAGTTTCTACCATAAGGCAGCTTACACACTGACGCATAAAACAGCGGAATTCCAGCAATGTGGCAATGATAAATTTACAATGTAAGGCCAGAAGAAAGCATCAGCCATCAATATCTTAGCAAGGTAAGGAGAAATATTTTGGACACTAACTTCTCAAATTAATGTAAAGAAATATTACCTCTGAATAATTGATCTGCATAAGCCACAAAGAGAGTTTCATGACTATAGAAACTCTCTGAGAGACAGACGGATCATCTGAGTTTTGCGCGAAAAGAAAAATCTCTTGAAAAGTTGACGTCAATTCAGTCTCCAGAACATGACATGAAAGCGATACACAGAGTGCCTAAGAACCAATATCATTGTTCAGAATTTCAACTTCTCTATAATCCCAGCTGAACTGATTTGTCATCAGGATTAAGGTCTTAACAAAAATTTTTTCAATAATTCAGTTTCGCATTTTTCTTTGTCAAGTAGAGCATTAGCTCTAGAATCAACTCTGTTTAAGAATGGATCAGATGTTATTGGAGCACATGTGTAAGATTTCTATTCCAAAATCAAAAAACTCCTGATAAAACTTGTCTAAGGTGTGAATAAACTTAGATTTGGTCCAAAATCAAAACACCACCACCTTCATGCTCTGCAGAATTGTCAGCTACACCGGCACACATTTGCATTTATAATCTCACGTCATGTACAAAGAATTAACAACATAGGACAAGAATTATTACATCAATTTTATCATTTTAACTCAGACAATACAGATCAGCAAGGTGAGATCACTTTCATTTGTTGAACAGAGTGGTTAAAGAAAGAGACAGGTGCAAATGGAATCGGTCAGACAATATTAACAGACTTAAAAGAATCTGGAAATTTATTCAAAAAAAAAAATCATTAAGGCACAATTTGGACGAAATACTTTCTAGCATATTAGCACAAACATTGGATTAGCACCTAAAATCTAAACTCAAAGAAGAATTAGGAGACGAACCTTTTGCTTTGGAGACGCGATGAATTGGAAAAACTTGAGAGTTCTAGTATCGATACTTGAGAAATAAACTTAATTTGGAACAATTCTGATTGAAGCCAAAAGAATCCATTGTTTTCCCGTAATTAATTTGGGGATATTGAGACTGGTCTCTTCAAAACAAAAACAAAGAAGATGCCTTTATCTCGTCTATATACTTGTTTGTTGTAGTGAATTTGACTAGAATGTGGGTGCTTTTCTTAGAGCACATCTTCTATCTTGTACTGTTAAACAAGACAGTTTATAATGCATATAAATATATATATAATAAGTGTATGTGTGGAACAGATAAAAGAATGAAGGATTAATTCTGCATCGATCCTAACCGTGACCGGAACAAGATCTCTCTTTAGTTTACGCTGGTAAAGGCATGTTTGACAGTATAATTGGGGAGGTTGGAGAAAGCTACTAGCCACGTAGCTCAGATCACTTAGCCTACAATCTGGGCAGCGCCGCATTTCAACTCAACTCAGGCAGCCTGTTACAATAATTTGCAAGGCAAAATGGTCAGAATCTCAAGAGTTTGTTCATCTATATTTCTGAATATTCTCAAAAAAGACTCAAAAACACATCATGGAGGCAAAATCATCCATAATCAAGTTCAATATAATGGAGTCGAGAGTTAGATTAAACCTGGAGATGGATGGATGGAATCTGGATCGTATTTGTGTTTGCGATTTTTAGGTTTTGATGGATTTTAATAGTGATGGTTGGGGTTTCATCTATATCTATATCTATATCTATATAAGAGCAAGATACTCACAATATTGTTTTTTCCCTCCTAAAAAAAATTCCAAAAATAATCCTGCTAGGATTATGGGAAGTAATTATGGTAAATCTATATATAGTTAAAGGGAGATCCCCTCATAATAAAAAAAACTCCTGCTCAAAACTAATTACTAAATATAACTATGCAAAAAATATGGAAATAAATCTTTGCATTTATAACGGAAAAAAAATTCTTCTCGCTCAAATAATGTTAAATAAAATAATCATACAAAAAATAAAGAAATAAACATCTGCAATTAATAGCAAAAAAAAAACTATTTATGGTAAATTATAAATATGGAAAACTAGTACTGGAAAGTACTAGCATATGGCAAGTAGATTTATTTGCGGTTAATATAAGATAATTTTCTATGTAGATGTAAATGAATAACATAATTAGTTTAACTATTAAATATATTTTACCACATTTTAATAATTCAAAAACAACCCTACACGAAATAAAAGATCATATTCGATTGATGCTAACAAATAGTTGAAAAGATTCTAAAAATAGATTAATCTAATCATCTATGATAGTAATTAATGCATTTTTCAAGCCCGCGTCTGTGTTTAGAAATATGTAATAATTAATTATATTATTCTAATATTATATTTAGGTAGCAAAATCTTTAATATCCTAAAGTTATCTTAATACATGCAGTTAAAGTTAATTATATAATTAAGTAAGGAAATACTAAAGAATTGTTAGTGTAATAAATAGGTTCAAAAACTTATGAGAAAGATACATTTTCATTTGACCATCAACAAATTTTTAGTTCCTAAATGTAGATTATGTATTTTTTTTTAAATAACCTTTAGGTTCTTATTTTAGTCGTAAAGATTAAGATACCATTTAAATAGTGGTGTTTGGAATCAAAAGGAGCATAATGAAAATGAAGATGTGGTTAAGATATTGTTTAGATGTTTAAGTTTATATTATTATATATAAATTTTCTTTCCTGCTACTCAAATATTGTACTCATTAGGGGTGTTCGCGGTCCGGTTTGACCGGTTTTGAAGAAAAATTTTGGTCAAACCAATAAGTACGGTTTGAAAATTTTTCAAACCAAACCGGCCAAATAATTTTTCGAAACCAAACTGGCCAAACCGTATAAAAACGGTTTGGTCCAACCGGTTTGGCAGGTTTGACGATTTGAAATGAAATATGTTTCAACTTTCAACAATCTACTATAATATGTAGAAAATTAGAGCTAAATACCAAATTAATTGATTTCTATTATTTGTTACTACTTATAATAATATAATTTTAATTTTTAAAATCTTATATTTATCATTTAATATAAAATCGAAAGAGACGTGTCAAATTATAATAATAATGTTCATACTTAATTTATCTTTAAAAAACTATATAAAATAATAATATTTAATGTTAATACTTATTAGTTGATTTTTGATAAAAAAAATTAAAACTAAAACTAGAGTATGTTGACCAAGAAATTTAAACATGGGTTAATTGTATGAAAATGTAGAAACTTAACAAATGAATTACAAATTATATTAATTAATTATAATATATTTAATATATATATATATACACACACATATATAAATATAGCCGGTTTGAGTCTCCAAACCGTAACCAAACCAAATTTAACCGGTTTCAAAATTTTCAAACCGCCAGTTTAAAAGTTGAATTTCAAATCGGCCAAACCGGCCAAATTAATCCGGTTTGACAGGTTTGACCGGTTTCGGCCAAACCATGAACACCCCTAGTACTCATTATCAACATTCAAAAGTTCATGATTTTAGTCAATATTTAATTTGATGGTGAATTTGGTTTTGTATTTTCAGTCATTCAAGAGAAAGAAAAAGTGCACCAACAATGTTATTTTAAATTTATATTATAGTTGGATATATAGACCAAGTTTTTCCTTTAAATTTCTTCTTAATTACAAACTTAGGTTTACGTTTGTCATTGCCCTTATCGAAGTAGGGGTTCAAGTATGAGAAATTTGTTCTTGAATTACAATTATCAACTTGGGAAAATTAAAGTTCAACTTAGAACTAATGGAGTTCGAGATTATAAATAATTTCATAAAAGTTTTAGAAAGCACTAACTTATTTTAATGTGATCCTCATACAATTTAATTATTTAAATTTTAAATATGTATCATTAGATAAGTAGATCATTTATTATTATTATTATTATTATTATTATTATTATTATTATTGTTGCTGTTGTTGTTGTAGCCTAGGTCAAAAATATTCAAAGAGAAGATTACTGAAGAAAAATATGAAAATTTTATCTTTTGAAGTCTGAAGCTCTCAATACCACTTTTTTCATCCCGTTTTACAATATTTTTCTGCTATTTATAAGTGGTTCGAATATTTATGGAAACTTCATTGAATATGCCTTTAATTGATCTGTTTGAACAATATCTTTCGCGATCACTTCCTTTAACGGCGCTTCCATAAGACCACAAATATCAGTAATCCTTGTGTCATAGGTCTCTCCCGCCAAGTCAGCATTTCCAAATTAAAAAAAATAGAAAATTCTTTCATTTTGAAAGACCACTAGTACTTCACCCGTGCGATGCACGGAATTATTATGTTTTTAGT
>JAPKLW010000065.1:221329-241524 GCA_026898455.1 Plectranthus barbatus | reverse complement strand
CGGTGTACAATTACGGCGGGCAAATCACAATGCAGGTAAGCAAGGGCTTGTGCCACTCCTTGCACAATTTTCAGCCTTGTTGCCCAACTTAACTCAACAGACTCCGTGTCACTATACAAGACTTTTCTCAAGCTGCCTCTCTCTGCATACTCGTAGACCAGGTATACAGACCCTTGAGTGAAGCAATATCCGTAGAGCTTAATTATGTTCCTGTGCCTGGCTTCAATCAGTACACGGATTTCATTCTGGAAACTACGAAGATTTGTGAGCAGCACATTACTTGACACTGATATGTTGAACACTTTGACTGCAACAGTCTGTCCAGTTTGTAAATCGGCTCTATAAACACTTCCAGTTCCTCCTCTTCCAATGCAGTAACTCTCACTAAAATCCTCTGTTGCTCGTGCAATTTCTCCGAATGGAATTTTCAATTCTGCTTCCCAAATTTCTGAATTTGGCTCAGGATCTTCAACGTTTTTTGTCCTCCGAGGAATGAGAATTCCAGCAATAACCATTGCAAGAACTATGAGGCTAACAACGGGAACAATAGCAGCGACAAGAATCTTTCTCTTGTTTCGAGACGTGGAAGGTGAAGACCTCCCCCCACAATGAGGCAATCCCTCTGCATCTCCACATAGACCAGAGTTTCCAGCAAATGCTTCAGCGGCGGGTGCTTTTCTGAATAAGGGTATCGGACCAGATAGCTTGTTGTTGGAGAAACTGAACTCTGTCAGACTTACCATTCCAGATAATTCTGCTGGAATTCTTCCTGAAAGATTGTTGTGTGACAGGTTCAGAATTTCCAGACTGGTAATCTTCCCCAGGGATGATGGAATCGTCCCTGAACACAAATTGTTGCTGAGGTCCAACATTTGTTGCAATCCATTCAAATCTCCAAGCTCAGATGGGATGCTCCCAGATAATAAGTTATTGCTCAAGTTCAAGCTCAGCAAACCTTTGCAATTCCCAAGGACTTTGGGAATACTGCTTGTCAGTTTATTTCCCGACAAATCAAGGTACTGTAGGTCTGTCAGCTGGCCAATGGTTTGCGGAAGTACTCCAGTCAACTGATTATTGCTCAGATTGAGTTTAATCAGTTTTTCTAGTTTTCCCAGCTCTTCAGGAACTTCACCAGTTAACATGTTTGAACCTAGTTCAAGAACTCCAAGTTGCGTCAGATTTCCTAGCTCAGCTGGGATTGCTCCAGATATTTTATTATGATCCATCTGAATATTCGTGAGTTGTTTGTTCAGTCCCCAACTTGCTGTAAGCTTGCCCGTGAACTGATTGTTGCTCATGGAGAGGAACCGAAGCTGTGGGTGAATTCCAAATGCTTTTGCAATATCTCCAGAAAACTGGTTGTTTTCCAACCGTACTCTTCTTAAGTTGGTGCAATTCTTAAAGCAGACTGGCAACGACCCTGAAAACATGTTGTTTCCCACTAGAAAATATTCTAAAGCAAAGCCAAGGCATAATGCCGGGGGTAGCTGCCCAGAGAATCTGTTATTCGAAAAGCTAACATTGGCTAACCGAGGACTTTTTTCTCCAAGATCATGTGGGAGGCTGCCTGAAAGGTTGTTAAAATGGAAATCTAGACGCTCCAGGTAATGGAGGTCGGATATGGAATCAGGAAGCTGCCCTCTCAATAGGTTTTCGCTGAGACCAAGAATCTTCAGGAAAGGGAGCCCTCGAATGGCAGGTGGGATTGTTCCAGTAAGTTTGTTTGTGAAAAGGTTGAGAGTTGTGAGATTTGTGAGGTTCCAGATTGTGGGAGGTATTTCACCGGAAAAATGGTTTTCTGAAAGGTCTAGCTCCCTTAAACTTTTCAAGTTTCCTATCTGTGGTGGAATGGATCCTGAAAATGAATTCTTATAGAGATACAGAGTGTTTAGATTTGTAAGCAGGCGTATTTCAGAAGGAACTTCGCCGGAAAGACTGGCGGTGGATAGATCCAACAATGATAATTTGGTCAAGTTAAACAAGGATAAAGGCAGACTCCCGGTTAGCAGATTATTGCCTAAACCTAAGAAGGTGAGATTAGTGCACTGGCCAAGCTCTGGTGGAATTGAGGAATTGAAGCCATTGTTATTAAGATCCAGGAATTGAAGACTCCTTAGTTGGCTTAAAGAGGGCGGGATTTCGCCTGTTAGTTTGTTAAATCTCAAGTTGAGGTAAGTAAGACTCAGACAACTAGCTATGAAATCTGGAAACCCCTTGGTGAGTTCATTGTAAAAAAAACTGAGGTGTAACAGCAAAGGAAAGCTGGGAAATCTAGACCAGTCAGGAGTTTCCAAGTAATTAGAGCCCAAATCCAAGAATTGTACCTGCTGAAGATTGCCAATTTGATATGGGATTTCTCCAACGATATAGTTGTTGAAGAAACTGATGTAGCGAAGCTGAGTCAAGTTGCCGATCTCTGGTGGGATGGACTGGTTGAACCAGTTGTTGCTGAGGTCTAACGATCTGAGCTTGGAGAGACTGCCAACAGCAGGTGGTATTGACCCATTGAAAGCATTTACACTGAGGTTGAGACTCGTAAGATTTGGAAATGAGTTGAAATCAAGCAGCTCCAAAGTGCCGGCAAGATTTGCTTCAGATAGATCAATCTCAGATACAGAGCCCTCGTAGTTGCAGCGAATGCCATACCATCGGCAAAGGTTTGTGATATTTTTTTGGGACCAAGAATTCAAATGAGATGGTGAGGATAAGCTGTTCTTCCATTTCAGCAGAGCCTCTGCTTCTGTGGCTGTGGAGGCTGCTGTCTGCAAATGGAACAACAAAATGATGAGAGAGAATTGGAACAATGCTTTGATTGCTTTCTTTGGTGTCGCCATGCTTGCTTACCTGAGAAAATTGGAGTGATTCCTTGATTGCTTTCTTTTGTATTTCATGTCGTGTAAAACTGCTTGATTAGCTAATAGAATGTGAATGTCTTCGTTTGCTTTCTTTCGTGTTTCTTGTCATCTGGAAAAATTGTCTAAACTTTTTCATATTTCACATTGAAATGATAAATTTTTCATATTTCACATTGATAAATTTTATGGTTTTAGTTACTTTTTTGGATGTTTTCAATTTTAAAGTAAATTACAACACTTTTCCATTAATATTTAATATTAATAAAACACTAATTTTTGCATGGGGTTGTAATTTGTCCAGATGCTTTGTTCGAACGTTGTTGAATTCTTGTGAATACTAGAAATACACCTGTGCGTTGCACGACATATTTTATATATTGAGTTTTAAGAATATATTAATAAGAGAACTGAATGATTTTAAAAACACCGTTTGATTAAAGGATGGGTTTCATTCTCATTTATCATTTGCAAATCTAAATAATAAAATTATTTATTTTTATTTTTTTATCTCAATGTTATTTTATAATTATTTTTTATTTATTCTATTATTATTTTAAATTCTCCACTGTTTTTAATAATGATCATATTAACCTAAACTATATTATAATAATATTATTATTATTTAAAGATATTATAATATAAATATTTTTATAAGTATAAATTATTGTTATAAAAAATTAAATAAAGACTTATTTTATGATTAAAAAATATTAATGTAGTAGAATATATAAATTTTATGCTAATACAAAAAATTGGAAAGGAAACTCAATAAATACATTTGGGCATGTATTAGAGCATTAATAAATGTACACGGTCTTTTAGAATTTTGGAGGGATTTGACCGGAACTGTATTTGCTTTAGAAAATAGCAAAAAAAAAAATCATCAGTTAAATTACATTAAGAAAATATCTATATAGGCATAATCACATCACATGTTTTTCATTTTAGGAACGATTTTTTTTTTTTTAATAAGAATACATTTATTTAAATTGACACACCCAAATATAGTAAGCAAACTCGAATATGTGACCTCGGAGCAGGAGAGATTAGGAACGGTATTGATAACTTTATAGTCCGAAAGCTCAAAGCATATTTCAATCATAAATTAGACCCCAATTATCCTTCCCTGGTCCTCACGGCAATGTGGGAAAGTGAGGAAAATAAAACTGCAAACTCTATAAAAGTAAATATTTTTAAACTTAAAATAACGTTTGCTCAGTATACATGAAATTATCCATGCATATAAAAAAATTATGTGATTATTTATTTTAAACTTGAATTTATAGCACTGAGATGTGTTGAATATCCTACATCGGCTCTGGACGTGGGAGTATATCACCATTAGAAGGTTCTCTCTCCTTACAAGCCGGTTTTGTAGGAAGAAAAATGGGATCTTTCCATGATATCAGAGCCGGCCCGATTCGATATGGAACCTGATTTATCCGATGATGGGATCCATGAAGCTCCATGCGATGCGTGAATATGAATACAATCATGAAAAAGCAATAATTTATTCTCTTATTTTGTGATGCACATTGAGACTTTTTTCATCTTTGAAGCACGGGTACAATTATAATTTATAAAAACCCCCTATCCATGCATACCTAATTATAATTTTCATCACAATAAGATGAAAATGATGATGAGTGGTAACTAAATTTGTGTTTTGTGGGTTGTGTTTTTGTTGGTGGTTCATGTTATGATGCATCATCAAGTGATGAGTGAGACGCCCAGGCCCAGGCCCAGGCCCAGACCCAGCACCTCCTTTGGCTGGCCAAGGCCATTTTCATATATATAGGATTTTTTGATCTAAACATATGCAATACGGAATTCATTAGGGAAAAAAAATTAACTTTTTGAATGTATGATATTTTTAAAAATAATTTAAATTGAGTGAATTTTGATTATTTAAATGTCATGCCCCCAGTTAGCTTCCCCGGCTTTAAGAGCACGATATGTTATCTCTCAAGATTTCTCACCAAGTAAACACAATTACGAGGTACGCTCAAACAATGGATGACTCATTTAGAGATCATGACAAGGTTCGTGTTTATACAAAATATACTAGCATCTAGTTCAAATTCATAAATAAACGTCAGGGTTCGAGTGTTATACAAAACATGGGGAAGTTTGAATTCAGAGGTTCATTGCAGCGAACTGGCGTAATATGGAGATATGTATATGAAGATACATATTTCAGAATCAAGCTCTGGTTGGACTGCTCGCACATTCCTGCTACCACCTCCACGCTCCAAGCATTAATCTACATGTTTTAGAAATAACATGCAGGGGTTGAGTACACCGTGTACCCAATGAACACATATCCGAAAACATACAAATATAGATTGTTATGCCATAAGTCATGAGGTTTTATGTACAACTAGTTTTTGCATCGGGTTGTAATTTGTCCAGATGCTTTAATGTTCGAACGTGGTTGAATTCTTGTGTATATATTATGTGTGTTTGCTTTAGAAAATAGCAAAAAAAAAAAAAAAAAAATCGTCAGTTAAATTACATTAAGAAAATATCTATATAGGCATAATCACATCACATGTTTTTCATTTTAGGAACGATTTTTTTTAACAGGAATACACTTATTTAAATTGACACGCCCAAATATCGTAAGCAAACTCGAATCTGTGACCTCCGAGCAGGGGAGATTAGGAACGGTATTGATAACTTTATAGTCTGAAAGCTCAAAGCATATTCCAATCATAAATCAGACCGCAATTATCCTTCCCTGTACACGGCAATGAGGGAGTCGAAAGTGAGGAAAATAAAACTGCAAACTCTATAAAAGTCTAAATATTTTTTAAAAACTAAAAGTTTAAACATTAAAGAAGTCTAAGTCTTTTTAAAAAAATTAAAATTTTTAAACTTAAAATAACGTTTGCTCAGTATACATGAAATTGCCCATATAATTAAAAAAACATATGTGATTATTTATTTTAAACTTGAATTTATAGCACTGAGATGCGTTGAATATCCTACATCGGCTGTGGACCTGGGAGTATACCCCATATAATGGTTGTGAAGGTCCTTCTCCTTACAAGCTAGTTTTGTAGGGAGAGAAATGAGGTCTTTACATGGTATCAAAGTCGGCCCAGTTCGATGTGAGACCTGATTTATTCGATGATAGGACCCGAATATTCAACGATGGAATCCCGTGAAGTTCCACCTTGTGCATGAGGGGTGAGTATGAATACAATCATGAAAAAACAATAATTTATTCTCTGATTTTGTGATACACGTTGAGACTTCTTTTCATCTATATATGAATCACGGGTGCAACTATAATGTATAAATACCCCCATCCATAAGCATACCTAATTATAATTTTCATCACAAGAAGATGAAAATGATGATGAGTGGTAAATCAATGTATGTTTTGTGGGTTGTGTTTTTGTTGGTGGTTCATGTTATGATAATGCATCATCAAGTGATGAGTGAGACGCCCAGGCCCAGCAGCTCCATTGGCTGGCCAAGGCAGCCGCAGCTCCGTACCCAAGATCTCACCACCCGAACCCAAGCGGCCAGACGGCTCAAAGAGGGAGGTGAGGGGCCACCGAAACCCTCGGAATCAGGTCAGGTCATGGTCATGACCAACATTAACCCATAGGATGATTGATCGATGCTTGGAAGCTGAGGCTCAAGTTGTGGATGTGTGATCGATTTTTCACTTTGTTCTTGTTTGTAAAGTATTTCTATGCATGCGTGTATGTATATATATGTATTATATAATGGCAACGGTTTCTTCTCCGGTGACTTTGGGGAAGAAGATAATGGCTGGTTTTAAGAGAATATTTCCAATTTATTAATTAATTTCACATCCCTATTAATCTAATCCATGTCGATAATTAACTAAATGATTCATTTTCAAATATATATATATAGGTTTGATCATATGAGAATAGTTGTTAACGTGAGAACATGAGAACAAACAATGAAGTAATTTTAAGATAAAATGAACAAAACTGATTATAAAAGTGAACAATATTTTAGAAAAACTGAAGTCTAAAAAGTACAATGAAGGAAATCGAAGATAAAATGAAGAAAATGGAAGATAAAATGAAAATGAAGTATTTTGAGGTTAAAATGAAGTATAGTGAAGATATAATGTAGTATTCTCATATTCTCTATTCTCGCCGGATTAAGCCCCTATATATATATATATATATATATATATATATATATAATGAGTTTTTTTTTAAAAAAATAAAAATAAAAATAAAAATACTTTTATTTAAACTCACACACCCACATATATCAGGGAAAACTCGAACCTGCAAAATCAAGGTGCTTTCACCACTACACCCTACATAAATTTACCCCTACAAAGAAGCTTTTGCAAAAACTCTAAATCTTTTAAAAATTTTCTCTTCTGATGAGATGAGAACTAGACACCATCCAAATTTTCTCTTCTGATGAGATGAGAACTAGACACCAACAACTGGTACAATGCATCTAACTCTGACGTGTCAATGTCTGAGTATGTTTCAGGTCAAAGCAATGAAGAAGAAGGAAACTTTGTCACTACTCCAAATGAGATGGAGAAAGTCAGTGATCTCTTTAACATTGTGGATAGAAGATGTGAGGAACAAAGACAGAAGATTGAAAGGCTTAAAGAAGAGAATCAGTCCTTAAGGAGACAACTCATGAGATTAGAAGTTCTTCTCACTCGGAGAGACAAAGATGTCAGTCATCTCAAGGAAAAGCTGAAGGAAGCTGATTCTGTCTTTGACAAAATCAATCGTGGACGTGACACTCTTGATGAGATCCTTGCCACTAAAACTTCTGATGGAAGTGGACTCGGATATGTCGTTCAATCAACTCCTAGTTCCAGTCTTTTTGATCCTCAGAACATGATCAAATTCACAAAGGGGGAGTCTGACACCAGAGTGTCAAACGAAAAGGAAAAGTCAAAGAAGTATGTGTGTCATTACTGTAACAAGGCAGGTCACATCAAGCCTTTCTGTAGGAAAAGAATTGCGGATGAAAACCAGAAATTAGGTCCAAATTGTCTTGTTGTCTATACATCTTTGAAGACTGACATTGCAGGTACATGGTACTTTGACAGTGGCTGCTCCAGACATATGACAGGCGATCAATCATGTCTGTCAGACTTTTCAGAAATTTGTGGCGGTTCTGTAACATATGGAGGAGGACTTAAAGGAAGAATTACAGGCAAAGGAACTTTGAACGTGCCAGACTTTCCAAAACTTCAACACGTGTTATATGTGGAAGGACTTACATCCAATTTGATCAGCATAAGTCAGCTATGCGATGATGGGATGGTTGTAAAGTTTGACAAGGACGTTTGTGAGGTATATGATAAAACTAACAAGTGTGTTATGTTTGGCAGTCGATCCTCAGATAACTGCTATCAAGCTGAGCAAGAAGGAAGATGTTTGGTGTCAAAGCCTGACGAAGCAGAACTATGGCACCAGAAAATGGGACATGCAAGTACTCATTGCATTCAAAAACTCCTTAAAGCTGATGCAGTCAAAGGTGTTCCAAACTTGAAGTTCAATCCTGACAAAGTATGTGATCCATGTACAAAAAGTAAACAAGTTCGTGCATCTCACCCTGTCAATGATTCTGTTAACACTAGCACATGCTTTGAATTACTTCACATGGATTTGATGGGACCTATTGAAGTTGAAAGTATAGGTCGAAAGAAATATGTGTTAGTATGTATTGATGATTTTTCAAGATTCACTTGGGTTGAATTCTTAAGAGAAAAGTCTGAAGCCTTTGATCACTTCAAGAAGCTGTACAAGAAGTTCAAGAAACTCTATCACTCCAGTGTCATACGGATTCGAACAGATCATGGCAGAGAGTTTGAGAACGAAAGCTTCAGTCAATTTTGTGAAAGAAAGGGTATTTCTCATGAGTTCTCAGCACCCAAGACACCACAACAAAATGGTGTGGTGGAAAGAAAGAATCGAACGCTTCAAGAAATGGTGCGGGTTATGTTAAACTCAAAGAACCTTGCTAAAAGGTTATGGGTTGAAGCTGTCAACATTGCATGTCACTTGATCAATCGGGTCTATCTTCGTCCTGGAACAAAGACCACTCCTTATGAGATCCTGAATGGTAAGAAACCTAACCTGAAGTACTTACATGTTTTTTGGTTGTCTTTGTTATGTGTTGAATGACAGGGATTACCTTACCAAACTGGACACAAGAAGCAGTAAAGCCCTATTTCTTGGGTATGCTAGCAACAGCCGAGCTTACCGAGTGTACAACCTTGACACTCAGACAATTCAGGAGTCAGTCAATGTTGTGTTTGACGAAGCTGGATCTCTTCTTGAAAAGATAGATGAATTGGAGGCATCTCATCTCATTGAAAGTACTGGAGAATCTTCAAACAGTGATCAGTCAACTGCAAATCAAACTACACCAAACTTTGACACGGATGACCACTCTGACACCCCAGTGTCAAACAACGACAGAAGGGATCCTCCTCTGAGGATAAAGAAAGATCATCCCACATCTCAGGTAATCAGGAGTTTGACAGAAGGAATCCAAACTAGGAAGAAAGATCCTGTCAATTATCGAGAGATGGTCAGATCCGTGTGTTTGTCTACAAGGTTTAATCTCTTACACTCTGTCTGTTATTTATCTCTAACTGAACCAAAAACTGTCAAAGAAGCTCTTGCAGATGAGTTTTGGATTAAATCCATGAAAGAAGAACTGAGTCAATTTGAATACAATGACGTTTGGGAGCTGGTTCCAAGGCCGAAGGATAAAAATGTGATTGGAACCAAGTGGATCTTCAAAAACAAGACTGATGAAAAGGGTAATGTTGTCAGAAATAAGTCGAGATTAGTTGCTCAGGGTTATACGCAGGTAGAAGGCATTGACTTTGACGAGATGTTTGCTCCTGTGGCACGGTTAGAGTCAATCCGTCTCCTTATTGCCATTGCTTATGCTGCTGATTTCTCCCTATATCAAATGGACGTTAAAAGCGCCTTTTTGAATGGAATCTTGGAAGAGGAAGCTTATGTCGAGCAACCTAAAGGATTTGAGGATCTGTCAAAGCCTGATTATGTCTACAAGCTCAAAAAGGCTCTCTACGGCTTAAAACAAGCCCCTCGCGCTTGGTATGCTAGACTCACAGAATTCCTTCTTGATCTGAGGTTTGTTAGAGGTAATGCTGATAAGACACTTTTTGTTAAACATATAGGAAATAGTTTTATTATTGCGCAAATTTATGTGGATGATATCGTGTTTGGTGCTTCTGATGTCAAACTTGTTGATGAGTTTGTCACCAATATGTCAAACATGTTTCAAATGAGCATGGTAGGAGAGTTGAACTATTTCTTAGGTTTGCAGATTGTGCAACATCAAGATGGAGTCTTTATATCTCAGTCCAAGTATGCTTTAGGTATTGTTAAGAGGTTTGGTCTAGATACTGCTAAACACATGAAGACACCTATGGGAAGTAGTGATAAACTATGTAGGGATAGTTCTGGTGTCAAAGTTGAACCTACCCTTTACCGAAGCATGATAGGAAGTCTCCTATATCTGTCGGCTAGTCGTCCAGATATTCTTTTTAGTGTTGGTATATGTGCTAGATACCAGTCTGATCCTAAGGAGTCACACCTCAAGGCTGTTAAAAGAATAATCCGGTATATCTCTGGCACTCCTAATATGGGACTTTGGTACACAAAACAATCTGGCACTAACATTACAGGTTATAGTGATGCGGACTGGGCTGGTGATGTGGATGACATAAAAAGCACAAGTGGTGGTGGATTCCTTGTTGGTGCAAATCTAGTGTCATGGATCAGCAAGAAGCAAAATTGCATATCTCTCTCAACTGCTGAAGCTGAATACATTTCAGCAGCTAGTGGTTGCACTCAACTTCTGTGGATGAGGCAAATGCTAGAGTATTACGGTTTACCTTCTGAAACTCTGACACTTCTGTGTGATAATGCTAGTGCTATTGAAATTGCTAAAAATCCTGTTCAACACTCACGCACTAAGCACATAGATATTAGACACCATTTTATTCGAGACATGGTTGAGAAAGGTTTGATTACTTTAAAATTTGTGTCAACAAAAGAACAAATTGCAGATATTTTCACAAAAGCTCTTGACTTTGAGAGATTCTCATACTTGAGAAGATCTCTAGGCATGTGTAACCCCCCTGCCTAAATGGTTTGACAATATGTGACTGGTACTCTATCTTTGACTCTGGGATGTTAAAGTTTGTGTTTGCTTTGTCTATTATTTGTCCAAGTTATAAAACTGAGAGATACAAGAGTGAGATCTCAAAGTTATAACACTTGGTGATTGTGACCTATTTATTTTTCAAAATAACTAAAGTACTATGGACAGAATGTTGCTAGAACTCTGACCATGTGGAATCAAAGTTTATTTGAGAAATTAATGGGCTGAATTCTTTTGATTCTCATCTAGTACTAAAGATTGGATGTGATTAGGCACACAATCTTTGTGGAATGAGTAATGAGAATGTTTTTATCGACAGTTTGTAACTTTGACCCCCCAGTGTCAAACTAGGTAACAGTCATCATACTTTAAATCTTTGCGAGCTTTATTTTTGTTCCTGCATATTTGTTTTTAGTTGTTGCGATTTTTAAGGTTTTCGAATTTTAATCAACCTAGTTTGTTTTGAATTTTATCCTAGTTTTTAGTAATTAGTTTTTGTTTAAGTTAATCTTTTAGTTGTTTAAATTATGTTTTTCCCTTAAATTTCGATCTTATTGTTTCACCCCTCTCTCTACTTAAGTGATTCTCTGCAGATCACTATTCACATCAGTCACACGGGAATCAAGAACCCCTTTCCTCCACACAAACCTTTCGACTTCTCTCTCTCTCACAATTCAAACACCTCTCTTTCTACCAAAAATCCTCCATGGCCGATCAAAATATTCAAGACCTTCTTGCCAAAACTCTTGCCTCGCCGGACGGTGCCAAGATTCTTCAACGGCTGCTGGAGAGTCAAATGGAGAAAGCGGCTCAATCCTCTTCCTCCCAACCAAACATTGAAGGTACCACCCTTCCTCCCACCTCTGAACCTTTAACCACTCCGCCTTCTACCACTGAAATCACTCCACCACCCACTTCCGCCGAACCCACTCCTCCAATCACCACTGAACCGTCACCCACTCTCACCACTGAACCCACTCCAAAAGAGCCGACTTCTGAACCTCTCTCCTCTCCAACAAAATTGCAAAATCCTAACTCGCCTTCCCAACCTTCTATTGAAGAGTCAGACAAGGCATTCGATGAAGAGACCGAGAGAATCCTCAAGGAACCCTTCCTTAACCCTGATTCAGCCTCCCAACCTTCAAAATCCTTCGAAAATATACCTCTGACTGTAGGGGATGTGAACCCCGAAGAAGTTCTCCACGAACCTCCGCTCCGCTTTACTTTGCCCGGACAAAAAGGTTTTTCGATTGATGCCGATCAACCAGGAAATCTGAAGCTGATCTCTGATGCCGTCCAACAACTTGAAACAAAGATGCCTGAACGAAGGTCTGAAAGAATTTTTGAAGAAACTTTGAAGAAAGAGCACAAGAAGCATGCCGCAACTTGAAGAAAGAAGGTGAAGCCAAGAAAATTTCAGAAGAGCCTCACGGATACCCCTCATGTGTTCACGAAAGTGTAGGGTTTTCCCGTGAACCAAATCACCAAAACCAAACTGAACCGGATCGATCTATGGATATTGCTCATAATTAAATTCTCAAAACCCTAGCATGCTCCTATGAATTTAATACAAGATTGTGGATTGAGAGATTACCGTAAATCCGTAGGGTCTGAACCGATCTTTCGTGTTTGAATTCCAAATTCCAATTCAACCACGCGATCCGATTTTATCTGCGGAATCAGAAATTAGAACCCTAATTTCTAAATAAAATCGAAAACAAGAGAGGGAAGAAAGAAATCTGTTGTTCTACAGATTAGATCTTCAGGGCTGTGTCCCAATGCTGTTCAGATCTACTACTGGTGAGGACTCCGTAGATCTGTATTCTGAGCAGGACCAGAATCGAAATTCTCCTCCTTTGAACTCCCAAAATCGGCGCCTCCCTCTCTCTCTAGGTTTAGTGTGTTTCAACTGTCATACAACTTATGAGAGAGAGCTGTCTATTTATAGACCTAGGGTTGGAAACCCTAATGGGCCATTTTGGGCTCAATTCAGCATATTTAATTGGGCCAGTCCTGGGACCTAATGCAAATAATAAAGTGGGCCTATAAATTAATTAATTCTCATGTCCACAACCCAGGACACAATTAATTAATTAATATTAATTCTTTTTTCACCACAGAATTAATACTGACCTACCCCTTTATTACCACGTTATGAGAACGGGCTGCATTAATTGAGAATCCCCATATTTAAGGTTACCGAACATCCATTAATTAACCGGAGCCTCTGACAAGCTCTAACTACAATTAATTAATATCTTATAATTCCTGAGTAGTACCACTCAAACCTTATCACTCGTGCCTGAACTTAATCAGCCTGCAGGACTTTGGCACGATGAATGTTATTGAGCTCCTCAGGGAATGTCCCCATCCTATTACTCGGATATGGTTACCTAAGTTCAGTCTCAGGCGGTACTACACGAATTGCTGTTACCCAAGATGCGGATATACAAGCTAGCTGTGTTGGCTCTACACCATGGCAAGTCAAAGCAACAGTCAACCCGTGCAAACCCCTGAACCTTCGTTAGGGTTTGGACTCAATCAATATAACGAGATCTTGTATTCGCTGATGTCAGACAGACGAATACATCTCACTGCGGTCCATCAATACGCCACCTCTGCGTACCAGCATGTCAAGTAACCAAGACAGACTACTTATTCCGACAATGCCGCAGCCATCCGAACAGACGTATCCTCATACGCTGTCTCGGCTGTGATCAGGTTTATATCTCACTAGGTCAAGTGATCATACTGTCTTCTGTGATCTACAACACGCCGTATGATCGTCCCTATCGGTGAGACAAGAGGATACCATTGTTCATACATGTACGATTGTTAACAGATAGGAGAAATAAACCGTTGTATACACATTGTAATAAATGCTTTCAGTATACAAAACCCATAAATCTCCCACTTATACTCAAAGCATAACTAAGCTATTACAGAGTATACAGCTTGTCTATCTAGTCTGCTGTCTCCTTAACCACTATCAGTGGTCGGCATCCACCTCAGACCCAGTTCACGAATATGTCTTTCGTAAACTTTCTGCGGCAAGCTCTTTGTAAATGGATCAGCAAGATTGTCAGCAGTGTCAATCTTCTTAATCAGCACATCGCCCCTCGATACAATTTCTCGTATGATATGGTACTTTCTCTCTATGTGTTTGCTTGCCCTGTGAGACCGCAGTTCCTTTGAGTTAGCCACTGCACCAGAGTTATCACAATAGATTGTGATGCTCCTCGGCAAACTCGAAATCACGCCCAACTCTAAAAGGTAGTTCCGGAGCCACACCCCCTCTTTCAAGGCGTCGGAGACGGCGACATATTCCGCCTCCATGGTGGAGTCAGCAATGCATTTCTGCTTTGAGCTCCTCCAAGATACAGCTCCACCTCCCAGGGTAAACACATATCCTGAGGTCGATTTCTTCTCATCCTGGTCCCCTTGGAAATCCGAGTCTGTATAACCTACAGGGCACAAATCCTCACTTTGATAAACTAGGCAGAAATTCCTAGTTCTTTTCAAATACTTGAGGATATGCTTTACAGCAGTCCAGTGCGCCTGTCCAGGGTTAGACTGATATCTTGCTACCATGCCAACGACATAACAGATATCTGGCCTGGTACACAGCATCGCATACATGAGACTACCCACAGCCGAAGCATATGGTACAAGACTCATCTCGTCTTTCTTCCACTGTGTCTGAGGACACTGCCCACTAGAAAGACGAACGTCATGTCTGAAAGGTAGCAAGCCTTTCTTGGCGAGTTGCATGCTGAACCGGGCTATCACAGTATCCACATAGGATGCCTGGGACAAGCTCAACATTCTTCTCTTATGATCTCGTAAGACCTTAATTCCAAGAATGTAGCCAGCTTCTCCCAGATCCTTCATTTGGAACTGTTCGGATAACCAAACCTTGATTTCGGACATCACTCCCTCGTTGTTTCCAAATAGGAGTATGTCATCAACGTATAATGCAAGGAAAACCACGCTCCCACTGACACAAAGTCGGTAAACACAACTTTCATTTTCCAACTGTGCAAATCCATAGGATTTAATCACATCGTTAAAACGTAAGTTCCACGACCTTGAAGCTTGCTTAAGTCCATACAAGGAATTCCTAAGCTTCCAGACAAGATGTTCTTCGCCCTTGCTTATGTAACCCTCGGGTTGCTGCATGTAGATGTCCCTACCTTCTTCAAGGTAACCGTTTAGAAAAGCAGTTTTGACATCCATCTGCCAGATCTCGAGGTCCATATGCGCAGCTATGGCAAGGAGTATCCGGATGGATTTGAGCATGGCTACGGGTGAAAAGGTTTCGTCATAGTCAATGCCCTCTTTCTGACTATAACCCTTTGCCACCAGCCTGGCTTTAAAAGCCCTGATCTTTCCATCCGCCCCTTTCTTTCTCTTGTATACCCATTTGCACCCTATGGCCCTAAAGCCATCCGGCAAATCAGTTTTCTGGTATACATTCATAGCAGTTATGGATTCAATTTCAGAATCCATGGCAACACGCCATTTGGCAACATCCTTGTCCTGCACTGCCTCTTCGTAAGTCAGTGGGTCAGAGTCCTCATGTCCGTCTTCCGGGCTCAAGTCCGAAGACTCACCCACGAACATGTACCTTTTCGGCTGGAAAATAACTCTTCCACTACGACGAGGCATCGGTGCCGTGTCAGTAGTAGGTGCAGTAACTTGTGGTCCTGCACCTTGCATTGAAGAACGTGTCTGTGGTGCTGTGCCTCTCACAGATGCACCCACATCCACACGTTCCCCTTCCCTTGGAATTGCATTCTTGTTCTCAATATCTTGAAGAACGATATCACTCCTTGACCTGTGATTACTCACATACTCGTCCTCCAAGAATCTAGCGTTGGTGCTAACAACGACTCTCTGACTCTCAGGACAGTAAAAGTAACCACCTTTCGTTTGCCTGGGATACCCTATGAACAGCATTACTTTTGATCTGCTTTCTAACTTATCAGGTTCCTTCGACAGTACGAGTGCCGGACAGCCCCATACTCTAAACTTGCACAAACTAGGTTTGCGACCAAGGAAGAGCTCAGAAGGCGTCTTAGGAACTGATTTAGAAGGCACCACATTAAGCACGTAAGCTGCTGTCTCCAATGCGTAGCCCCAAAACGAAATTGGTAAGTTTGCATAACTCATCATTGATCTTACCATCTCTAGAAGAGTCCTATTTCTTCTTTCAGCTACACCGTTTTGCTGGGGAGTACCCGGTGCAGTCCACTGGGATGTAATCCCATTTTCTGACAAATACTGCAGGAACTCGTTACCGAGGTATTCGCCACCGCGGTCAGATCGCAGCGACTTGATAGTTTTCCCAACCTTCTTTTCTACCTCAGCCTTGAACTCTTTGAATTTCTCAAAGCATTCAGACTTGTAGTGAAGCAGGTAAACGTATCCGTACCTTAAGTAATCGTCAATGAAAGTGACGAAGTACTCGTACCCTCCACGAGCCTGCGTGGACATCGGTCCACACAAGTCAGAATGGATCAATTCCAACACTTCCTCTGCTCGAGACTGACTAGCCTTGAAAGGCCTAGTTGACATCTTGCCCTCGATGCAGGATTCGCAGACTTGATAAGGTACAGCCCGGACTAAGTCCAATGTACCGTCATCTGCAAGTCGCTGAATTCGCTTCAAGCTGATGTGACCCAGTCTCAAGTGCCAGAGATATGTAAGATCCTCATCAGAAGAAGTAAGTTTTCTCTTCCTAGGATTATCAATTACGGATGAATTACATGCAATATAAAGGACATATTTGATCGAAGTAACATAAAGAGTATAAATCAACATTACATAATGAATGACATTGTTATCGCCAATGATTGAAATCATAAATAACAAACATCCATAGAAAGTTGATAAAATTTGTCCTGCCGATAAACCACGGCCCACAAACAAACTCATAAACGTACTTAGTTCATCAAAACATAAAGAAAAGAAAACTCCATGAAGCTCCGTCATAAAACGTTGCCTTCATCCAGTTTGGTATCTTCTTGCCATCACTCACCAGCCTTGTCGGCACGGTCCCCTGCAAAGTACAACAACATGATCAACAAGTCAGCACTTACAGCTCTTGGAAGAGCAACGCCGCACTCTAATCATGCTTCAGTTATACATGCAAATGGCATACCTTGTCTAGCCTTGTGGGCCTGACAATCTTTCCTCCAATGTCCTTTCTTACCACACCTGAAAACACTTGTCCCTCGAAGTTTCCGCCATAGGCTTATTAACAGCTCCCACGTCCTTCGCAGTTACCTTTCCAGCCTTCTTCTTAATCGCTCTTTTCGGCTTCATACCTTTCGATACAGCAGAGTGATTACCAGAAGTAGCTAAGGCAACCTTCTAAGGATTCATAACCGATTCCGCTGCCATCAAGTCATTGAGCAACTCGTTAAGAGTATACTCCTTCTTGTTCATGACAACAATCAGTCTGAAACTCTCAAAGGATTTGGGTAGAGAGTTCAGTATGATATCGACCTTAGCCTCAGCGTCGATACCTCCACTGTGCACAGTTAGCTCATCCATGAGGTGAGTCATGGAAACTACATGCTCTCTCACTCGTTGTAATAGTCTACTTCCTCTTGCGAGGATTCAGTAGTAGGCACTTATAGGACAAAGTACTTGTAGAACGAACATGTGTTCTTCCGCAATCAGGATGTATTCAAGGTTGCGTTTCCATTCCAGGAAGTTTGGACTAGTTAGAGAATTTTGTGCGAGAATATTGATAACACTAGACATAGACATATCCGAAACAATAAAAATCTTAAATAAGAACATACATGTAGAACTTCGAAAACAAATGCATTGAAAACCTTTTAATAAATCAAATACAAATGTTTTCCACTAATTGCCCAAGAGATCCCACCGCAAGCTACACTCGTAGACGTTTACGATGTCACCCTCAACCAGAACTGCGGGTTTTAAGCCCCAATCCATTTAATTTCACTACCATGTCAGGATGCTTTTGACACTAGAAATTAATAATTAGTGAAAACCTTAGACCAAGCCATCTCTCAAGAACAGGGATGCAATTCTTGCATTATATTCTAAGATGCTTCTAAGCCATTAACCACAAATTTAACTCCGGCCAAAAGAGACAGTTTAGCATGGCACGTAACCATACCGCACAACCCTTAAAGCTTTTGTTATCTATAATTTAAATCAATCCTAGAATACTTGTGAAAGAGATCTACGCAAGCTACACTCGTAGACGTTTACGCAAAGCCCTCCCACTATTCACATGATTTAAATTGTTTATCTAGAAATCCCAACAACCGTACCCATGCACCTCCGGGAACTAGCAAGCTACACTCGTAGACGTTTACTAGGACCAGAGATACACTTACAGCCTAGGACCGCTTTGTGGAGGTCTATTGATTTTAATTAAAAAATCTGCTTAGTATTTTTCTTTTAAAAGGTTTCTTTATGCGCACACATAATTTCCTTGTCATTATATTTCCCAAATTTTTGCATGTATTTAAACAAGCCCAAAAATTCCCAAAATATAATCCAACAAGAGAAATTAATCACATAAGCATGCTTGGAAAGCTGTAAATAATAAAAGCGATAAATCATGCTTTTCCTATTATCTACACATGCTTAATTGCGCACATAAATAAATCACATATCATACGAGGACAATTAAGGCAAACAAAAATTCCTCGTGGCCCCAAAAATAGAAAAAATAAATTCTATCTATTACAATTTGAATTTGAATCTTATTTGGATAAGATCAAATCTTTTCAAATCTTCAAGGGCCTCCAAATCTTGATACACCAAATCTTTGGATTTTTAGGCCTTTGTGATCTGATGATTTGCCCTAACCCTAATGCAAACCCTAGGGTTTACACAGGATTGCACAAACCATCAAAACACGAGCCACTGCGACGGGACAGCAGCAACCGACGACGACCGAAGCCGCCGCCGACAGCCGACCGCTGCCGCCGCCGGTCAGCCGCCGGCCAGGGCCGCGCCCAGCACCGCGCGCACCTGCCAGCTGCCGTGTGCATGCAGGCCATGCGCCCGCGCGCCTGCCTTGCCGTACCTCTCGCGCGCGCGCAGGCCGCGCGCCCCCGCCGCTGCTCGCGCGCGCCGCGTGCGCCCTGCGTGTCGCGCCCGCCGTCGTCCGCCGTGCCCGGCCCTCCGTCGGCTCCGTCTTCGTTCTTTGTCCTCGACCCGTCCATGTACATAATTTGAAAATTACAGAAAAAATCTATTCTATTACAATTTTCAAATCTACACTAATCACGGATTTTCTCGTGATTTAACAAAATAATTCAGCCCTACACGGATAAACCACCGCTGGCTGAATCAACGGGTTGCCACGAGGAACAAAAACCAAACATCCACAATAATAAATTCATACATGCATAATATTGAATTTAATTATGAACAACAGAGCCATAAATCAGAAACCTGGCTCTGATATCAATTGTAGGGTTTTCCCGTGAACCGAATCACCAAAACCAAACTGAACCGGATCGATCTATGGATATTGCTCATAATTAAATTCTCAAAAACCCTAGCATGCTCCTATGAATTTAATACAAGATTGTGGATTGAGAGATTACCGTAAATCCATAGGGTCTGAACCGATCTTTCGCGTTTGAATTCCAAATTCCAATTCAACCACGCGATCCGATTTTATCTGCGAAATCAGAAATTAGAACCCTAATTTCTAAATAAAATCGAAAACAAGAGAGGGAAGAAAGAAATCTGTTGTTCTCCAGATTAGATCTTCAGGGCTGTGTCCCAATGCTGTTCAGATCTACTACTGGTGAGGACTCCGTAGATCTGTATTCTGAGCAGGACCAGAATCGAAATTCTCCTCCTTTGAACTCCCAAAATCGGCGCCTCCCTCTCTCTCTAGGTTTAGTGTGTTTCAACTGTCATACAACTTATGAGAGAGAGCTGTCTATTTATAGACATAGGGTTGGAAACCCTAATGGGCCATTTTGGGCTCAATTCAGCATATTTAATTGGGCCAGTCCTTGGACCTAATGCAAATAATAAAGTGGGCCTATAAATTAATTAATTCCCATGTCCACAACCCAGGACACAATTAATTAATTAATATTAATTCTTTTTCACCACAGAATTAATACTGACCTACCCCTTTATTACCACGTT
>JAPKLW010000065.1:173207-220929 GCA_026898455.1 Plectranthus barbatus | reverse complement strand
AAGTAACCAAGACAGACTACTTATTCCGACAATGCCGCAGCCATCCGGACAGACGTATCCTCATACGCTGTCTCGGCTGTGATCAGGTTTATGTCTCACTAGGTCAAGTGATCATACTATCTTCTGCGATCTACAACACGCCGTATGATCGTCCTTATCGGTGAGAAAAGAAGATACCATTGTTCATACATGTACGATTGTTAACAGATAGGAGAAATAAACCGTTGTATACATATTGTAATAAATGCTTTCAGTATACAAAACCCATCAGAAAGCTGATGATTTGTCGGAGCCATCCTTGAAGTCTGACAACGTCGTGTCAGACTATGAGTCCGGTGATTTGAATAGCTCTGACGAAGACTTCAAGGTGGATCCCCAAGAAACCAAACAAGCTGAAGAGCATGCTGATTCAAGTGGTGAGCAACCGGAAAAGAAAAAGAAGAAGCCCGAAGGAGCAACCTCTGTAAAGAAAAGCAAGCCAAAGTCGAAGAAATCAGTGTCAAAGTCTACTAAACGACGTTCAAAATCCGAGTCTCCTGAACGATCTGAAGCCCAGCGGTCAAAGAAGCCCAAGGTTGAACAATCTGAGTCCATGGAGCCCTCATCCCTGAAAGGAAAAGGTACTCCGTCCTCCTCTGACGAAGATTCTGATTATGATGTTAATCGATCATATTCTGTGAAGTATTATCACTGCTTTGCTAAGTCGCTTAAGGTGCTTTACGCTAGGAGGGAGTTTAAGATTGAGAAAATGATGGATAGTGCTATGTTTTCAAAGTTTGGGTTAGACTTGTTGCTCAAGAGAAGGGGTCTCTTGAAAACTGTGACTGAATTTACTTCTTTTAGTCCTTCTTTGGTTCTTGAATTTTTTGCCAACATGTTGAAAGACGAGGTGTTCCAGTCTGACAAACACAAGTTTGGGAAGTCCTTTGTTAGAGGGAAGGTGATTAGGTTTGATCCTGATTCAATTAATGCCTTCCTTGGGTTGAAATCTGAGAATGTTGAAGCTTTGCCGAAGTCTGCCGAGAAAGGTTTGGCTGAGGAACTGACCGGAGGAAAGTCCAAGACTTGGGTGACCAAGATGCCTGTATCCACTCTAACCTGGAAGTACGTGGCATTGTTTAAAATCTGTGTGCATAATTGGTTGCCAAATAAGAACCTGTCAGTGGTTTCCCGGGAGCAGGCTGAACTTCTCTACAGGATTGGAACTGGTCTACCTTTTAACTTTGGCCAAGTAGTGTTTACTAACATTTTCCGTGCAGTGTCAAAGTCAGATTCCACATACCTGCCGCATCCTTGCCTTCTCCATGCGCTTATTGTATCTCAAGAGGTCACTCAGTTGGAAGAAGAGTTGAAGTCCAATCCCATCCCTCTGGTCTTTGAGCAATCTTTGACTAGAAAGGATGACACACGGGTCAAAGACTTACCATATGTTCCGAGTGACAATTCTGAGGATGAAGATGTGGATGCTGGTACTTCCTCCCAAGATCGAACTTCCAAGATCCACCAAGCCAAGAGGCTTCTCAAGCAAGCTCTAAAGTTGCTGCAGGATCTGGATTAAAGCTTCCCCACCTTGTACCATTCCGGGGGAGACATGGATCTAGGAGGAAGGTGAAGTTGGAGTCTGCCGCTGCTGCATGGATGATGGATCACCTACCCTTTTAATCAATTTACCTTTTCTTGCATGAACAATTTTTATTTATGTTTGACTTATTATTTTTGTTGGTTGCTGGATATTTAAGATTCAGGGGGAGTTATTTGCAACCTCTGTAATCTTTGTTTTTATTTGCTTAATGCAATATCTCTGTTTTGATTATGGATGATCCATACTTTATTTCATTTATTATGGTTGCAGCATATTATTTTGTGGCTTTGAATGCTGTTTTTGTTATGGATGATCCATATGGAATGGTAACAGGTCGGATAAGCTTAAGGGGGAGATTGTGAAGTGTCGAATTAGTAAGTTTGACACAACGTTGTCAAACTTACCTCTCATTGACACTTTGGTGTTAATCTTATCCGAGTCTGTTTTAACTTTGACAGATTCTGTTTAACTTTGACACTCCTATGTTAAACTTCCGTATCTGTTTGTTGCAACTAACTCCTATTTTATAGGAATCTTATATATATATGTTTAGTTACGTTTTTGCAGGTCCTAAATATTAGGGAACGACTATATTATTGTTATTAACTATATTTAATTATATTTTCTTATTTATTCTTGTTCCTAAATAATAGGGAGCACCTCCACTACCTTATTAACCTCCACGTGAGTTTGTGGGCGTTGTGTTTTGTGGCATAACTAGGTAAAAGAAGTGGAAGAGGACACGATCCATTGCAAAGTAGTGGAAGATGTGTACGAGTGCTCCATGTTCAAAAAATAGAAGACGAAGAAGACTAGAGACGTGTGGGATTATACGCATATACACACGAGAGTTCTCAAAGGCTACTTCGTTCTCTATCATTCATCAAAGTACACGAGTTCTACAATCGAGTTGTGGAATCCATCTCCGGAGAGTGAATCCTACGGTGGAGGAGCAGTTAGGTTGTATTGTGCATTTTAGTGTGATAACTTTCGTAGGAATTTTTCTAAGGAGTGAACTTAGGAAAATTTCTATCTTGTTTAGTATTTTGTTCTTCACTTGTAAAATCTTTGTTTTGAATAGTGAAAACTATTTTGCCGTGTGGCTCTCGAGGGTTTATACTTTATAAACCTTCGGAAAATTATTTCCGCTGTGTCTAACTCTTTTACTTCGTGTGTGTTAAAATCTTTGACTTTCGTGTGTCAAACATTTTATCTCTGTTTTCTTTGACACCATTGTGTTAAACTCGGGCACTAAATTTTATCATAAGCAATCATCCTCAGTATGTTGACTTTGTATCAGCTTCACTAAAGAGATATTTTTGGATGGCAACTGGCAAGGGTAAGTTTTAATCAGCTTTAACTTATTTTGAGTTGTTCCACTTTTTAGATTATTACCATTTTACTTGTTGTTCATAATTTAGTAAATATGTTGAAGGCTTATGTAAACTCATTTTATATGTAACTAGATTTGCCGGTTATCTTTTCCCAGTAATTACTTTTTAAGTAACTTATGGTGACAAACTACAACTTTTAACTCAATATATTAGAGGGAAAAGTAGAGATGCATAAAAGTAAAGAAATGAGGTTTTGGGCCAGTATTATGGCCCATTACTAGTGATAAATAGTACTCCCTCCGTCCCGAGTAAATTGTCCATATTTCCTTTTTCGTCTGTCCCACATTATTAGTCCACTTTCCTAAAATAGCAAAATTTTCACACAATCAATAAAATATTCATTCAACTAACACTCGCTACCACTCATATCCATTGGTTATCGTGTCCGGTCAAATGTGGACAATTTAACCGAGACAGAGGGAGTAGAATAGAAAAAAATGGTCCTCCTAACAAAGAGTACACGGCCAATGAATTAGCCCAATAAGAAAAATTAGATATTGGGCTCCTAACATTTTTAGCCCAATTCTAAATATAAACGGGCCTAAACTAATTTTGCCCAAAAGAATATTTTTGGCCAATATTTATAACTCTAACTAGAATTATACTTGTGCGTTGCACGAAAATATTTTTTATACTTATATTTAAATTTTAATATAAGATAATATATTTATGTTAAATTTTATATTTCACAGGTGTTCTACAATCCACCTAAACTCTAAACTCAAAGAAGAATTAGGAGAGGAACCTTTTGCTTTGGAGAGGCTATGAATTGGAAAAACTTGAGAGTTCTAGTATCGATGCTTGAGAAATAAACTTTGGAACAATTCTGATTGAAGCCAAAAGAATCCATTGTTTTCCCGTAATTAATTTGGGGATATTGAGACTGGTCTCTTCAAAACAAAAACAGAGAAGACGCCTTTATCTCGCGTCGTCTATATACTTAGTTTGTTGTAGTGTTTGACTAGACTGTGGATGCTTTTCTTGCAGCTATATTATTAAAGATTCTTATTACGATACGCCATTAGAGAGACAGACTTGAAGTTAGAACTCAAGCACAAATACATATCTCCTAGCCACTACAAATATATCTCAATGCAGACTACATTCAAAAAAGAAAAAAAGTAAAAGTTCAAAATATTATGGAACACTATCAATTATCTTATTATTAGTCAAATAATAATGTTTAACTTGAAAAACCTAATTATCTAGGGTTTTTCAATTGAGAATTCAGCTCCGCCAATTTTGAATTATTTGCACTGTAAAATATCTAGGGTTTGTGTCTAATGCTGATTTTTTTTTTCTTTTTGAGTAATTGAGTCTAATGCCGATTTAAATATTGCTACACATTTGATTTGAACGCCTCTATTTTCTAAGTTACATAGAATTATTTACAATCGCAGAAAGTATTCCAGCATTTCCGTTGAGCTCAAATTTCATAAAGAATATCCAATTTGCAGTGTGCAGGAGCTAGACATTATTCATACATTCTCTAATCTGTAAAGTTCTTATCTGGTACTACTATATAAATGCTGTGAGTAGAGTACTCACTTAATCTCGACTCGAATTCAAACGACACTTATTCTTTGTACAATACAATACTAGATTAATTCGACTATTTCATCTGTGGCTCCAGAAATCTACTAGTTTGCTTATTTTGATGGTTCTCAGCGGCCCAGGAGAATAAGTCTGCCTATGAGCTGACAGTTCTTTTGCAACAAGATGCATATCAGGTCGTGATTTTGGGTTGGTCTGAATGCACCTCAATGCAATGGAGATGACAAACATCATTTCCTTTGCTATTCTTCCCATCGGAGGTGAGAGCCTTTGATCAATCACATCCATCAAAAGCATATCCGAGTCATCGGGTAGTGCAGATATGAGGTCTCCGGGGTGCCTTCCCATCATGACTTCCAACGCCACCACTCCGAAGCTGTATGTATCACATTTCTCTGTCACCTTCATTGTGAGTGCCAGTTCTGCATTCCATAACATGTTATTACGTATCTTGTTGCATAAGTAGAAAATGCAGATAGATTCATTACCTGGTGCCGTGTAACCTGGAGTGCCAGCTGATGTAGTCCAATTTGATGAATCAGCGGCTAGTAGTTTTGCTGTGCCAAAATCTGAGAGCCTCGGCTCGAAATCTAGATCCAGTAAAATGTTGCTGGTTGATACATCACGGTGTACAATCACGGCGGGTAAATCACGATGCAGGTAAGCAATGGCGTGTGCCACTCCTTTGACAATTTTCAACCTTGTAGCCCAACTTAGTTCGACAGACTGCATATCATCATACAGAACATTCCTCAAGCTGCCTCTCTCAACAAACTCGTACACCAAGTATACAGACTCTTCCGTGAAGCAATATCCATAGAGCTTGATTATGTTCCTATGCCTCGCCTCAATCAGTACACGAATTTCATTCTGGAAACTACGAAGATTTGTGAGCGCCACATTACTTGAGACTGATATGTTGAGCACTTTGACTGCAACAGTTTGTCCGGTTTGTAAATCGGCTCTATAAACACTTCCAGTTCCTCCTCTTCCAATGCAGTATTTCTCACTAAAATCTTCTGTTGCTCGTGCAATTTCTCCGAAAGGAATTTTCCATTCTGCTTCCCAAATTTCTGAATTTGGCTCAGGATCTTCAGTGTTTTTCGTCCTCCGAGGAATGAGAAATCCTGCAATAACTGTTGCAAGAACTATGAGACTAACAACGGTGACAATAGCAGCAACAAGAATCTTTCTCTTGTTTCCTGACGTGGAAGGCGGAGGCCTCTCCCCACAAAGAGGCAATCCCTCTGCAACTCCACATAGACCAGAGTTTTCAGCGAATGCTTCGGCAGGTGCTTTTCTGAATATATCTCCAGAGGGTATCGGACCAGATAGCTTGTTGTCGGAGAAACTGAATTCTGTCAGACTTACCATTCCAGATAATTCTGCTGGAATTCTTCCTGAAAGATTGTTGTGTGACAGGTTCAGAATTTCCAGACTGGCAAGCTTCCCCAGGGATGGTGGAATCGTCCCTGAACACAAATTATTGCTGAGGTCCAACATTTGTTGCAATCCCTTCAAATATCCAAGCTCGGATGGGATGCTCCCAGATAATAAGTTATTGCCCAAGTTCAAGCTCAGCAAACCTTTGCAATTCCCAAGGACTTTGGGAATACTGCTTGTGAGTTTATTTCCCGACAAATCAAGATACTTTAGGTCTGTCAGCTGGCCAATGGTTTGCGGAAGTACTCCAGTCAACTGATTGTTGCTCAGATTGAGCTTAATCAGTTTTTCTAGTTTTCCGAGCTCTTCAGGAACTTCACCTGTTATTTTGTTTGAATCCAAGGCAAGAACGTGAAGTTGTGTTAGATTCCCTAGTTCAGCTGGTATTACTCCAGATATTTTATTGTGATCCATCTGAATATCCGTGAGTTGTTCGTTCAGTCCCCAACTTGGTGTAAGCTTGCCCGTGAAATGATTGTTGCTCATGTAGAGTAAAATAAGTTGTGGGTGAATTCCAAATGCTTCTGCTATATCTCCAGAAAACTGGTTGCCATCCAACCGTACTCTTGTTAAGTTGGTGCAATTCTTAAAGCAGACTGGCAACGACCCTGAAAACATGTTGTTTTCCACTGTAAAATTTTGTAAAGCAAGGCCGAAGCATAACGCTGGGGGTAGCTGCCCAGAGAAACTGTTATTCGCAAAGCTAACATCGGCTAAACGAGGACTTTTTTCTCCAAGATCATGTGGGAGACTGCCTGAAAGGTTGTTACTTCTCAAATATAGAAGCTCCAGGTTATGGAGTTCGAATATGGAATCTGGAACCTGCCCTCTCAATAGGTTTTGGCTGAGATCAAGAATCTTCAGGAATGCGAGACCTCGAATGGCAGGCGGGATTGTTCCAGTAAGATAGTTTGAGAAAAGTTGGAGAGTTGTGAGATTTGTGAGGTTCCAGATTGTGGGAGGTATTTCACCGGAAAAATTGTTTATTGCAAGGTCTAGCTCCCTTAAACTTTTCAAGTTTCCTATCTGTGGTGGAATAGACCCTGAAAATGAATTCTCATAGAGAAACAGAGTGTTTAGATTTGTAAGCAGGCCTATTTCAGAAGGAACTTCGCCAGAAAGACTGGCGGTGGATAGATCCAACAACGATAATTTGGTCAAGTTAAACAAGGGTAAAGGCAGAGAGCCGGTTAACAGATTCTTGCCTAAAGCTAAGTAGGTGAGATTGGTGCACTGGCCAAGCTCTGGTGGGATTGAGGAATTGAATCCATTTTTATAAAGATCCAGGTGTTGAAGACTCCTTAGTTGGCCTAAAGAGGGCGGGATTTCGCCTGTTAGTTTGTTAAATCTCAAGTTGAGGTAAGTAAGACTCAGACAACTAGCTATGAAATCTGGAAACCCCATGGTGAGGTTATTGTAATAAAAACTGAGGTGTTTCAGCGAAGGGAAGCTGGGAAATCTAGACCAGTCAGGAGTTTCCAAGTAATTAGAGCCCAAATCCAAGAATTGTACCTGCTGAAGATTTCCAATTTGATATGGGATTTCTCCAACGATATGGTTGTTGAAGAAACTGATGTATTGAAGCTGAGTCAAGTTGCCGATCTCTGGTGGGATGGACTCCTCGAACAAGTTGTTGCTGAGGTCTAACGATCTGAGCTTGGAGAGACTGCCAACAGCAGCTGGTATTGACCCATTGAAAGCATTTACACTGAGGTTGAAGCTTGTAAGATTTGGAAATGAGTTGAAATCAAGCAGCTCCAAAGTGCCTGCAAGATTTGCTTCAGACAGATCAATCTCAGATACAGAGCCCTCGTAGTTGCAGCGAATGCCATACCATTTGCAGAGGTTTGTGATATTTTTTTGGGACCAAGAATTCAAAGGAGATGGTGAGGATAAGCTGTTCTTCCATGTCAGCAGAGCCTCTGCTTCTGTTGCTGCGGAGTCTGCTGCCTTCAAATTGAACAACAAAATGAAGAGAGAGAGTTGGAATGATGTTTTGACTGCTTTCTCTGGTTTCGCCATGATTGCTTAGCTCAACTCGTGTTTCACATCATTGTTTATGAAATGGGGGTGCCATATCCTTGTTCGGCATATGATTAAGCGTCTAGTAAGTTCGGCATGTGATTAAGAGTCTTGTCTGGGTCCAGTAAATTATGTATTCGAGCTTTAATGACCCTACATATGGGTGGGTTGCCATTTTTGGAGTGTAAAGTCTTCAAACAACTTGGCTTATCCTATATTGAAAATGATAGAATATTGACGCGGCATGCTTAAATTTTCCTTTTGACATTTTAAAATGTGCAATTCTACCTATTAAAACATTTTTTTGGGTACAATTTCATCATTTGATAATTATCTCCTTATTTTCTCCTCTTAATGTCTAAAGTTAAAAGTAAAGCATTAAATCTATATACAAAAAAAGTTGTATATATCTCGTTTATATTACTAGATTATCCCTGCATGACGCCCAGCGTGTATATATTATAATTTACGTACTTTAATTTAATTTATTATGTAATATGCAGTAGTTTAATATTAAAAGTTCAAATTTCTTAGTTGAAGCTTCAAATTACTTAATTGATATTGATTGATTTAAAATGTTATTTGTGTCATCTCATCTCTCTCTACATCTAAACTTTTCCACTTATTATCTCTCATATACACATATATTTGGATATTGTGCATTATGTTTCCTCATTTGCCTCTCTCTCATCAATATTATTAATATTAATTATCGATATCATAAGATATATAATTATAACATATTTTAGTCAAAATCTATCTATATTTTTAATTTTTTTAAATATAAATTTGATAAAAATAAAGATTTTCTTACATTTCTTCTAAAAAATACATCAACATTAATTTTATTTTTATTTTTATTTAATTTTAATTATTGATGTTTTATATTATAACATATTTGTATACGACAAACAATAACAAATCTCAATAAAATTTTATTTATCACTTTTTCTTTAAAACATTACATTTTTACTATTTTATTTTATTTACTATATTTAAATAATAAGAGGGTAATTTATTTTATGAATTAAATTCTTTTAAAAGATTTATCAAAAAACTATAATATTGCTAATTATATACAATATAAGATACTATATGTTTAATTCGCATAACATGCGGGTGAAAAGCTAGTTTGTTATTGATTACCTAATATATAACACATTTATATTTGGCAAGTTCTTTTGGGGGGAAATTTTTTGGTTTGGGGGTTTTGCTTTTTATATATATATATATATATATATATATATATTCTGCTGATAATTTACACTAAGCCATCATTTTAGGATACAGTTTGTTGGTCCCGAGATCAGAGTTTGTACACGCAGCGGAAATTTTACAGCAAAACTTGCACTCATAAACTGGTTGTTACTCACTAGTTTGTGTCTATGAAAACTTATTGTTAGCGAAATAAAGATTAGTTGCAGGTTTTAAGTATACTTTAACACTTAGATAGTGTTGAGTTTTAAATCCTTTCGAAAGATAAATAAAGCAGTAAATGCACAAGAATTTATAGAGGTTCGGACACAAGAGCCCTACGTCCTCTCTTCAAACCTTAGGTCTGGAAATAACTAGGTTTTGGAATACAAGGGTGTTCACAATCTATCGCAAGCTGATGAATGCCAGCGTCCACCAGTCCACTTGCTCACTCGCCCAGGCCGTTGCTTCCTCCTCCTCGCAGATTCGAAGTGTAGGCACACCACACAGCCTCCGTCTCTGGAAATTTGGGAACTTTAAGGTTCTTCCCTGAACCGTCGAACACTTTGGCTAGAAGCCCGTGAGAGTCACAGCTTGGAGAAAAGCTGCGACTGATGTGTTCTTACAAGGAGAGTAAGAACACCAAAGAGATAACTTGTGCTTAGATAGCAACAAGTCTCGTGTCCAAGATGGCACACGGTAAGCTAAGGAATAGCCTCAAACGAAGAAAGCTTAGAGCACTTTTGAATGTTTGGTTAATGTAGGAAGTTCTAGAAGATTTGTAAGTCGTTCAAGTGTCCGGAATTAAACTTCTGGGAACACTTCGTCTATTTATAGACGAAGTGTGAGAAGTTTGAATTTGTAGCCGTTGAGAGACATTTTGGATGACATCCAATAGTCGCCTTTTTTCTGCGAAGGACAGGTTGCTTTTGTAGAAAGTCTGCACCTGCCCCTGCTTTTATAGCGACATCGTACTATGTGTCAGAACGGCTCATCTAGTCAGTCCGAAGAATCGAAACTGGTCCAACACCAAGATCTTCAGACCTTAAGTAATCTCCAATATTAAAGTTTGGCCTTCAAGAGGATTCCTACTGACTTGTTCTCTGTGTCCCTGTGCGCGAGAGTGATAGGCGTGAGTGAAACTAGCCAGTTTCATACTGGTGACGTTAGCCAGTTTTCTTCATGCGAAATCTCTAAACTGGTACTAAGGATTGTAGCCAGTTTCTTCTATCACCTTGCGAGACCAAATTGGAGGATTTCCAGTTTGCCTCGATCGGCTCTATTACAACTCAATTGATATCCTATACAGGACTTTTAATATTTTGCACAGACTAGAGCTAATCTAGAGTTGTTAGACACATCAAATAATTCCTACAGTTGCATATTTTTAATATCAGGAATGTTTTTGCAACTTGTTGTGACCCAAAAATGAGCAGGCCCATTTTCGAGTCCATCAAAGAAGAAAGCCCAAGGAAGAAGCCCAAAAATACGAAATAAATGCTCCAAGGCAAGCTCTTTGGACAATCAATATTCGACCGAACCATTTCTGGGCCGAACCGTTTCTGGACCGAATCACTTCTAGGCCCAAGCAAGCCGTTTGGTCAAGATATCAAGCCAAGTTATCAAAGATTGACCGAGGTGAAATGAAAGCAGCTCAACCAAACGGACGCGACTGTTCGAACCATCATTTCAGCTGAAGAGTTGTAACCTTTCATTTAGAGTCACCTCCATTGTATTCAATCCCTATAAATAGGACCTAATTTATTGTAGAAAACACATTGAATTCAGCAATAAATACTTCAAGCAATTGAGTTCTACTAGCATCCAAGTAACAAATATTATTCTACTTGCATTTTATTTATAGTTTCAGCCTTGTTTTATCAAGTATTCTTATTAAAAACAAGCCATATAAAATTGAGCATCAACAATTGGCGCTAGAAGGAGGGCCTAATAAGAAAGAAAGATAAAAACAAAAGATGGAACACAGCAACAACAGTCCACCGATCAGACAAGGAGTCTTCCGAAGCCAAGCAGAGTTCGAAGCCGAACTCAAAAGATGAGAGGAAGAATTTCGAAGCCTGCAAGAAGAGAATCGCAGGGTTACCCAAGAAGCCGAAGCTCTTCGGCGGCAACTGGCCCTGAATCAGAATGAGGGCCAGGATGAGACTCAGTCGAGGAGTCACACCCCGCTACCCGATCCAAGCGAGGAAGAAATTTCTCGCGTCCGAACCAACGAACCCAGTAGTAGCTGGGCTCCGACCGAGGCAAGTGATTCGGGAGAAAAGATTAAGCTGCTCGAAAAATAACTCGAGTAGATGCAAAAATTTATGTCCCTGATCCCTGGGGCTCCAACTCCTCCGAATAGCATACCTTTGGAGAGTTATGCCGAATCTCCCTTCGCTCGAAGGATATCGGCAATACAATTACCGTCTCGGTTCACGATGCCTACAATAAAGGCATACGATGGGAAAATAGACCCCGATGAGTTCATCACTCTTTACAAAATAAAGATGCAGACCGTGGTGGTTGCCGATCACCAACGTGAAGCTTGCATGTGTAAAAGTTTCGGGGTATGCATGGACGGACCAGCCATGCAATGGTTCATGCATCTTCCCCCGAACTCAATCTCTTTATTTTTCGAGCTACACGAGTCGTTCATCCAACATTTCTCAAGCAGCCGAAGAGCACCCAAAAGATCGGACGACCTCTACTCAGTCGTCCAAAAGGAGAATGAATCCCTTCAGGACTTCCTGAAGCGATTCAACTCAGTCAAAGTCACGATACCGAACTACCTCGAATAAACGGCAGTATCAGCATTCAAGAAAGGCCTCGGAAGAAACTCCAACCTCTTCTGGAAATTGGTCAAGTACCCCTGCTCGACCATGGCCGAAGTACTTGCTAGTGCCGAAGCAAAAATTCGGCAAGAGGTCGAAGAGGAAAACTTCGGCCAAAGAAACAAATCGAAGTCCCAGTCAAGCCACACCGATAAAAAAAGCAAGATGCGGGCCAACACCCAATACCAACATACCCTGCCCGTACAGACTCTACGAAACAGGGGATGAAGGTGGTGTCGAACACGTCTCAAAATGATCCAAAGATACCTCTGCGGACCGCAATACGAGAAATGCACAAAATCAGTGACAGTGTCCACTGGCCGAAAAAAATGTTTTCGAGACCCGAGTACAGGGACAAGTCCTTATACTGCGAGTTTCATGAAGACCACGGTCACCGAACCGATGACTGTCGAGACTTGAAGAGAGAAGTCGATCGATTTCTGTCCGAAGGACAACTAAAATGTCCGAAGACCCCCAAAAGGGGGAAGTTTTGACAAGAAACAAAAAGAATGGCGAGGGGACTTAAAAAAATCCGATGCCGGCTATAGGAGCAAACAAGCAACCTCTACCCGAGGAGCTTCATCAGCCAGAGATCGAAAGAGTTATCAATGTCCTCACTGGGGGCTCCTCGATGACCGGATCATCTCCAAATGCAGCAAAAAGACACTGCCGGGAGATGAGAAATCAACCAATCCATCAAGTCGAAGCATCTACTTTCGAGATGTGCTTCGGCGTCGAGGATGAAAATGAAGCTCGTCATCCACACGATGACGCTCTTGTCATTATGCTGATGATCGCGAACTGCCAAGTCAAGATAATACTCGTTGAGACTGGTGCTTCGTCCAATGTTATATTCCTCAAAACTCTTCGAGGAATGGGAATTTCAGAAAAAGAAATAACTGATAACCCAATCACTTTGGTTGGGTTCAGCGGAGAAAAATTGAACTCCATCGGGGATATAACACTACCAATATTTGCCAAAGGACTGAATTTGCCGACCCGATTCCAGGTGGTCGACACCCCCTCGGCCTATAATGTCTTGATCGGACGCCCATGGATTCATGCTATGATGGCCGTACCATGCTCTTATCACCAGATGATAAAATTTCCAACTCCCTGGGGAGTCCGAACCATAAAAGGTGATCAACTCACCTCGAGAAGCTGCTACGAAATTACTCTCCGAACCGTACATATGATGGAGACCGAAGAAGTCGAGAATGGCTCAAAAGTACGGATCGACAATGAAGATCCATCTCGGACAACCTTCATAGGAGAGAGGTTATCCGAAGATCAGAGGCGCGAAATGGGGGAGTTACTCACCCGCAACAAAAGAAATTTTGCATTCTCCCACGCAGACATGCCCGGGATCGATCCGGCAATCATCTCGCACAGACTACATATCGATCCCAAGAGTTGGCCGGTTAAACAAAAACGAAGGAGATTTGTACCCGAACAAAATGAGGCCATTGCCGAGGAAATCAAAAATCTTCTGAAGGTAGGGTTCGTTCGAGAAGTAAAATACCCCGAATGGCTTGCAAATGTGGTAGTAGTCAAAAAGAAGAACGGGAAAAATAGGGTATGTGTGGACTACACGGACTTAAATAAGGCTTGTCCGAAAGACCCATTTCCCTTGCCACACATCGATCGGCTCGTCGATGCCATGACGGGCTTCGGAATTATGACCTTTATGGATGCCTTCTCCAGATATAATCAGATTAAAATGTACCCGCCGGATGAAGAAAAAACAGCCTTCATGACCAACCAAGGCATCTATTGTTACAAAGTAATGCCGTTCGGCCTAAAGAATGCCGGATCGACCTACCAAAGGTTGATGAACCGAATGTTCAAACAACAAATTGGCCGAACCATGGAAGTCTACATAGACGACATCATGGTGAAATCAAAAAATTTTGAGGACCACCTCAAACATCTGGCCGAAGCATTCCAAATCTTGGAAAAGTTCAATATGAGGTTGAACCCTGCAAAGTGTACATTCGGTATTTCATCCGGGAAATTTCTTGGATATATTGTTAGTCAGAGAGGGATCGAGGTCGATCCAGTTCAGATCAAAGCCATTCAAAACATCCAACCACCCGAAAATGTGAAAGATGTACAGCGAATGATCGGGAAATTGGTGGCCCTGAGTAGATTCGTGGCATGATATTCGGATCAAACGAGCTCGTTCTACTCGCTAATAAAAAAGCAAAGAAGTTCGAATGGACTCAAGAATGTGACGAAGCACTCAACCCTCTGAAACAATATTTAACAAGTCCTCCGGTCATGGTGAAAGCTGAGCCAAATGACGTGCTGCAATTATACATGGCTGTCTCTGAAAAAGTCATAAGTGCCTTACTCATACGGGAAGATAAGGGGAATCAACATCCTATCTATTACGTAATCGAAACGCTTCTTGACGCCGAGACTCGATATCCAGCTCTCGAAAAACTCATTTTGGCGCTCATCATGGCCTCAAGGAAATTGAAACCATATTTTGAATAGCATGAAATCAAGGTGATCTCTTCATTCCCTGTTCGGCACGTACTTTCCAAACCGGATCTATCCGGCCAAATGATGAAATGGGCCATCGAGCTGGGGGGTACGGTCTGCAATTCGAACCAAGAAATACTATCAAATCTCAGATCTTGGCCAATTTTAGCACAGACTACATACTAGAACTCCATCTCGTGGCCGAAGTCGAACTGGGGGCTACCTTGAATAACGTAGAGTTCTGGACCCTCGCCATCGACGGATCCAGTAATTCTAGGGGGAGTGGAGCCGGGATATTACTTGTATCACCCGAAAGATGGGTCATTGAACGAGCAATCCACTTCAAATTTCGAACTACTAACAATATAGCCGAATACGAGGCACTAATCGCTGGACTACAATTAGCATTGGAGTTGAAAGTTAAAAAATTAAAAATAGAGTCCGACTCACAACTCGTCGTCAATCAAGATCGAGGAGAGTTCCAGGCGAGGGATGCCCGAATGCTAGCTTACCATGAGCTGGCTATAGAACTTGAGTCCAAGTTTGAAGAGGTAGAAGTAACACACATCCCCCGAGAAGAGAATTCACATGCCGATGCCCTTGCAAACCTGGCGGCCGCAGCAAGTTCGTGGGGAACTCAAACTATACCACTTACCGTAGCACTTTGGCCGGCAACAAGGGATCGCGACACCGAACCCATGGAAATCTGCCCGGTAGAAAATCCTCAAGATTCATGGATGAGTCCAATTATGAAATATCTATCAGAGGGAGTTCTACCGCAACAAAAGGCCGAAGCAATTCGGCTCACTGAAGGGCAGCTCGGTTCACTTTGCTAGATGGCCAACTCTACAAGAGATCATTCGAAGGACCGTTACTAAAATACGTATCCGAAGAGGATAGCTCTTCGGTCTTATCAGAAATACACTCGGGGAGTTGTGGAAATCATTCGGGCTCCAGAAGCCTGACACACAAAACCATCTCGACTGGATTCTATTGGCTGACCATGAAAAAGGACGCAGAAGAAGTAGTTCGGAAGTACGACAGCTGCCAAAGGTTCGCAGGGTTAACTCACCAGCATGCCGAACCACTTCATACAAATGTACCTCCTTGGCCATTTTGCAGATGGGGAATCGATATCGTAGGAAAACTATCTAAGGCTAAAGGTCAGAAAGAATATTTGGTAGTTGCTATGGACTCGTTCACCAAATGGGTTGAAGCCAAACCTCTTTCAAGAGAACGAGACACCGAGATGATTAACTTCCTTTGGAAGAACATAATTTGTCGCTTTGGACTGCCTCGGGAAATCATAACAGATAATGGCCGCCAGTTTACCAGCAAGAAGTTCAAAGATTACTGTGCGACAATTGGGGCTTGCTTGTTATTTTCTACGCCGAGATATCCCGAAGCAAACGGATTAGCCGAATCGACAAACAAGACAATCATCAACATACTCAAGAAAAAACTAACAGCCAAAAAATCTGCCTGGATCGAAGAACTTTCGGCAGAACGACTTTAAAAAAGGCCACGGGCGAAACCCCTTTCTCGCTCGCATATGGGGTCGACGCTGTATCACCCATTGAAGTCATCCAAGAAAGCCCGAGGGTAGAACTATTTGACGAAGAACGAAATTGAAAAAAACTCTTCGACTCACTGGAACTCCTCGACGAACAAAGGATGGAAGCCTCAGGACGAATGACTCGAATTCCAAGAACAGTGGATAAGTTCTAAAATAAATCAGTTTGGCTAAGAGCCCTTCGGGTAGGAGACTGGGTCCTTCGGCAAGTATTTCAGAACACACAAGAAATCAACGCCGGAAAATTAAGGCCTAATTGGGAAGGACCCTATATAATTGAAGCAGTGGTTGGCAACGGAGCCTAGCGACTAAAAATCCCTGAAGGAAAACCTATTCCGAATGCATGGAACATCAAGTACTTGAAGAAATACTACTTCTAGTATAGTTTGAATCCAAGCGTGTATTAGTTCGGATGATAGTTGTAAAAAGTGTTCGAATCAAAATTCCTGAGTAGATTAATTGGGTCGATTCAAACTGTTGTAAATTAAAAATTGAATCAAGTCATCAATTAGTTCGAAATTGTCTTTTGGTTCGAATTCTGCTTCGTCGAAAAGTTCAGAATCAAATTATAAAGATAATAAAAATAAAAAAGAAGCATCTACTCATATCAGAAAAACAGAAAGTACGTACAAAGAAGACAGAAGTGTTTTTGCTTGAGGAAAAATTACATCAGAAATCTTAGAAGTTTTTAAGGATTGGGGTCGGGCTAATTGGAGTTCGGCTGCTCGGGAACCTCCTGTTCTTTCCGGCTTTGCTCATCTTTCTCGAGGTTGTCCTCCAACTGCTTCGAGAAGGCCTCATCAGCATTCTCTTGATTCATCTCTTCGTCTTTGTCTCTGGAGAATCCCTCTTCCGAAGCAGCAGGAGTCGAATAGATAAACCCAAGATCGAGCTCTGGATGCTTCTCCCCCATGGTAGCCTTGACCTTTCTTCGGATAAGCTCCTCCATCAAATTGAAGGTCGAAGCTCCAAAAGGAGACGCGAGCAGTCCGGCCAGGTTCAGTCCTTCACCAGTTGTCCGAGCCAGTTCCAGAGCAGCTTTGGCTTCTGCGGCCTCGGCCTTAAGCTTCCCCTCGGTCTCGGTGTGCCTTTGAACCTCGTGCTAAAGTTCCTCCGAGAGCTTGTCGGTGCAGTCTCTTATCTGGGCCAGCTCTTCGACCGCCGACTGTTGGTCCTTGGTCAATTGCTCGACCAAGTCCTGCGAACTTTTTAGGTCCGCAGTGGCAACCGATAGCTTGGATACAACTCGGTTCCGCTCTCGGAAGAGTTTGTCTCGTTCTTTTTCAATCAGCACGAGATCCTTGCGCTCGTCCTGAAGACCGCAGAAGCATCTGCCATAATCATCGGCCATACCACTAAAGCCCTGTGGAGGAAATATTATGTGTCAGCGAAGATTTTGAAGCAAAAATTATGCAGTTCGAATTAAAAGCAACTGATGACTTACCATAAGTAACATCTGGGCATTATTGAAGAAGGATTTCCGAGCCACAGACTTCCTCGGCCAAGGGGGACCACGGAACAACAAATCAGCAAAAGCATGAAAAGAGGATATGGATTTCTCCCTCCTCTGTTGTTCAATCACGGCCTCCTCACTTCCAGGGATGATTTCATTCCTTGGACGCTGAACGGGGTCCGGGCCTTCCCCCTCGGTGTCATCTTCTAAATCAAAGACCTCCCGTTCTTGAAGAGCCTTTTCATCCCTTTTCTTTTTTGACTTACGTTCGAGAGGGATGTGGTCTTCGTCCACGCTTTTGGATAACTCCGGGACCCGATCCCTCTTTGTACCTGCCGGCTTCGAAGGGCCCTCGACAGTCTTGTCCTTTGGCTTGGAAGGGATTACCCCCTTGTCTTTCGGCTTTGAAGCATTCGGCCCCTTGTCCTTCGGCATGGCCTGCTTCTTCTTCTGCTGTTCTTGTTGATATTTCAGAAGCTCTTCAGGTGTCAGCCTCTCCATCGGATCATAGATGTCGTGAATGCTCAATGAACGGCCCCGGAGTAGAGTATCAAAATCTCGAACGGGATGGTCGTACGCCCTTCGGATCCTGCTGAGCTCTTGATCAGAAAGGATCGATCTCTTATGGCCTACAAAAAAGAAAAATCAGCATGTAAGAACTCGAAATAAGAATTTGCAGAAGAATGAAACGTACGAGCAGGAATCCGAAGAACTTCGTTCAGTGCAGGATAAATATCCGGAATCTGGACAAAGAAAAATTCCTATATCCACTTGTTGGAGTTCGACTTCGTGCCCTTCACCAGGGGCTTCGGATTTTTTTGCATATTTTGAAAAATAATAATATTCTTGATCGCTCTTATGTACTAAGTTGTACAACTCGATCCATTCCCTCATGGTCGGCTCTTCGAGTCCGGCATCTTTGAAAATAAGGAAGGTTCCGATCATATGGCACCATGCAATAGGAGAAAGCTGGATCGGGGCAAGGTTGTACAACTCAAGGATCTGTACAAAAAAGGAATGAAGGGGAAGGCGAATCTCGTACTCAAAAAGCCTGGCCGAAAAGGCCATAAAACCGTATGGGGGACGGTGCAGACGGTCATCCTTATCGGGGGCAATCGAATTTATCTTTTTGGAAAGACCGTACCGCTTAAGAATTGCATCAAGCTTTACATTATCCAGGTCCGAAGGGGTTTCAACTAAAGCTCCTCGGAGATATCGGTCGAAATTCGGTGGAAATATGCCGGGGGCTAAACCCGAAGACACTTCGATTGAAAAAAAGAGAGAGGGTTCGGGTTGTTTATTGGCAGATCCGGACGGCTGAGGATCCTCTCGGTCATTTCTATTACTACGTCTGCTACTGCTATCACTACTACTGCTATCAGTTCTACTGCTCGAATCGTTACAGCTCGAACTGCTCATACTGAAAATAAGGTGGTATGAACAGAAAGTTACTAACCCTTGCTTAAGAAGCGTTCGAAGAAATGCAGTAAAACATTGCCAAAGAGCTCCGAAGCATGCAGATAAAAGTAAAAGGGTGAAAGTGAATAGTTGGGGTATTTATAGAAAAATTCACCTCGATCTTCGTGCACGTCTTCGGTCAAGGGCCAATCAGAGAACGACACGTGTCGCGACTCTTCAAATTCAAAATTTGAAAAGCCCGCCCGCAGAATTCCTACCATTTTCAGACTGTAAAAGGAGTTCGAACAAAAAGTTGTTAAGCAAATGAGTTCAGACTAAAAGTGGTTCAAACAATAAGTTGTTCGGCCAACTTCAAAAAAAAAAATTAAGGCAGTGAAGCCTTTGGTCGGGTCAGCCAACATTTCCCGAAAAGCTTAGGATACCAAAGTCGAGAGTACTTCGATCTGCACAGCTCTTCGATGACTGTGTAACCGAAACAAATAACCCAGTAAACAGCCAGGGTGTATTTCGGCACAGTGCGTCCATGGGCTCGGGGTCGCTCCCCATCTGACGTGTAAAAATTACATGTCACATTTCGAATCCTGCGAGAGCATTCGGACCTAGCCAGTCACGGACTCGAGGATAATCGTAAGACGAACCTCGCAGAATATCCCCTTAAATTTTCCTAACATTGAAAAATGGGTGATTCGTAAGACGAACCTCGCGGATAAACCCAAAGTTAAAATATTCCTAAAATTCGTAGAGCTACGACTCACGATACGGAAATACTCTGCTTCCCAGAAATCCCCGGACCACGGTTCGAAGTAGGGAAATGTCTTTTCTTCTTTGATTTTTTGCAGGAAAATGAACGGCTCTAGGCCAAGAATCAACTGCTTCGGCTTCGCCGAACTCCGAAGTAGTTCGGACGAAAGCCGGGGCTATTGTTGTGACCCAAAAATGAGCAGGCCCATTTCTGAGTCCATCAAAGAAGAAAGCCCAAGGAAGAAGCCCAAAAATACGAAATAAATGCTCCAAGGCAAGCTCTTCGGACAATCAATATTCGACCGAACCGCTTCTGGGCCGAACCACTTTCGGACCGAATCACTTCTAGGCCGAAGCAAGCCGTTCGGTCAAGATATCAAGCCAAGTTATCAAAGATTGACCGAGGTGAAATGAAAGCAGCTCAACCAAACGGACGCGACTGTTCGAACCATCATTTCAACTGAAGAGTTGTAACCTTTCATTTAGAGTCACTTCCATTGTATTCAATCCCTATAAATAGGGCCTCATTTATTGTAGAAAACACATTGAATTCAGCAATAAATACTTCAAGCAATTGAGTTCTACTAGCATCCAAGTAATAAATATTATTCTACTCGCATTTTATTTATAGTTTCAGCCTTGTTTTATCAAGTATTCTTATTAAAAACAAGCCATATAAAATCGAGCATCAACACAACTTATTCATTTTTTATGAGGGTGACTTAAATTAGGCAGCAACTTTTCTTCTCGTGGAAATGAGGGACTCGAAAGTTGGAAATGACTGAAAAAAGTTTAAGACTTTAAAAATTTAAAACTTTAAACTTTAAAAAAAGTCTAAATCTTTATAAAGTTAAAGTTTAAAACTTAAAAAAAAAAAAAAAAAAAACAATGATATCAAAGGAGGAAATACTCGGAAGGGTGCATGTAATAAACTAGAGTGGATTTCAATATTTGTCTCGTTTTGCCTTCACCAAAAACAAAACATAGACGCAACTTTACTTCCTCGGCGCTATGAGTGTACTTCGAGTCAAGTAGTATTGTGCTCAAGTTTTTTTATCGAATACTTTGAAGTTTACGAAGTTAATCGAACCTAGTCGAGCCTAAACGAACTTTCTAATTTTACAATATATTTAAAATATTTATTATTATTTTAAAAGAAATAGTGATTTATTCATAAACTAATAGGGTTAACCTTCAAATATATCCACAACTATTAATGATTAGGGAATATTTATATCAATCTATTTCAGTTAGGGGATTTTATCCCATACTTTGATTCTGTTCCTCCATCCTTAACGAAATTAAAATGATGCTGAGTCAACTATTTAGATGCTTACGTGTCGTGCTGACATGTATTTTTAAATTATTTTAAATTTATTATTTTGCTTGTGTGGCACTAAATGTTAAGAGTAAATTAAAAATAAAATAAAACATAAATAAATTCAAGAACAAATTAAACGGGCAAATAAATCTGAAACTTCATATCCAGATGCAAAATTTTCCGAAATCCTAATTCTCGCATCAATGTCAAAAATCGAAGAACCCATATCACAATACTTCTGAATTGACGTTTGTGAAAGCTTCAACAGCTTTGCCTCTCTCTCTCTCTCTCTTATGATTGAAGCTTTACGAGTAAAATGTGAAGCGGGAAGTAGGCGATTTAAAAGGAGGGATTGTACAATTTGTACTAGGCTTTTGATTGGAAAGACAGATTGAATAGCACGCAGCGTGAGATTAACGCTTTTCTTTCGAAGAAAGCATTGATAATTACAGAGCTACTCTAAGAGTAATGGTGATGCACAACAACCTATCTTTCTCTCACTTTCATTGTCCGTCTCTGCACATATGATTATGTGCGCGGAAGTGGAGTGATTGAAAGTTGAGGACACACTCCATGCAAGTTGAGTAAATAAGTGATATGGGTTCATCGATTTTTTACAATGATGCCAAAATTAGGATTTAGGGTTCTTCAGGAATTAGGATTTTGAAAAAATTTGCATCTGGAAACGAAGTATTAGATTTATTTGTCTGTTTAGTTTTTTCTTTCATTTATTAATGTTTTATTTTTAATTATAAATAGTTTTTTTTTTTAAAATTTACTCTTAACCTTTAGTGCCACATAAGCAAAAAATAAATTTTCAATACACAAGTGCGACACGTTAGCAGATAATGGTTGACTCCGCATCATTTTAATTCCGTCACGAATGGAGGATAAAATTACTTAAGAGAATGAAAGGGTGGGATAAAATCCCTAACCCAAATAAATTGGAATAAATTTCCTTAATCATTAATAGTTGAAAATATATTTCAAGGTTAACCCTGCTCTGTGTCCCTTAAGAAATGACACAATAATCAATGTAATGGATAATTAGGGGTTTTGGTTTATTTTAACTTGTGGATTAGTAATTAAGTGCATCATTAATTTTAAAAAAAAAAATGCAAAAAAAGGGCCAGCACCGTGATGCCGGTGCCAGACACCACCGCGCGGCACCAGTTTTTCTCGGTGTTACCAAGGGCTCGAGAATGAGAGGTTAAATTTTCCGACTTTTTTGATTAGTGCCAGTTATTTTGGCGGCGGCGGCGATAATAGGAAAGTATGTATGTGATGTATTGGAGTTTCTTCTCTTTGAGAAAAGTTGTATGCGATGGTTTGGAGGAGTTGGGAGTGGACGTGCATTTTATAGCGGAGGATTCAACAGGAACTGATGATGGGGGCGGTGAGACACTGTGTGGAGTAAGGTTGTGCTTATTCATCATCGCGGGAGGATTCGACGGGAACCGACGATGGGGGCGGTGAGACACTGTGTGGAGTAAGGTTGTACTTATTCATCATCGCGGGAGACGGGCGGTGGGTGAGAGACAACCAAAGATTCCGGCTGAGAGGAGATATCAGAGAAGCGGCCGGTGAGAGACAACCAAGCTGAGAAGGGGGGGCGGCGTGAGTTCAATTAGGGTTTGGGGATAGTAATTAAGTTATTAATTTAATAAGTGTAGTAATTAAATTAATTAGGGAGTAGTTTTTTTGCTATTTTAGATAAGGGGATAATTATATGGGGCATTAAAAAATGGAACGAGGGACAATTGAAGTGAGGGAGTACAATGAATTTCATGCTCAAATTCAATTTTTTTTAATGATTTGAAAGATTTATCATTTTCATTAATCTTAAATTATGAAATATTAATTTTATGAAATTAATTATTTTATATTTCTTACTAATTTTGGCTAACGAGCTTGCTCACGAGTCGAATAATATGAAGCTCAAGTTCGGTTTGCTTAATAAATGAACTTCACTAAACGAGCTCGAACGAGCTTCTATCGAATTGAAATCCGAGTACCTCACGAACAGTTTGGTTCATATGCAGCCCTACTCGGCGTGCACAGAAACGAGGGACTGGAAAGCTCGAAATGAATGAAAAAGTGACTTCGATGAAAACTTTAGAAAAAGTCTATAAAAATTTAAACTTTATAAACAAAAAAGCTTAAAAACTTCTTTAAAAAAAAGTGATAGCAAATGAGAGAAGCCCGTGTCGACGGCAATGGTCATGGCTTGAGATACAAAAAAAAATTGCTAATAATATATGAAATTATCCGTGTAAGAAAATAAATTAAGTGATTATTTAATTAAACATGAATTAATAGTAATAGCACACACATTAATTTAGAAAAATGATCTTGTCTAGTATATAACGCTCAAACATCATTTCTTTTATAAGCCGATTTTATAATGAGAGGTGCGATAGACGAAAGGGTACTTAAACATTATAAATTAGCCGATATTATTTTTTTAAATTAATTTGAGACATTTAATATTATTTTTCTGATATTTTTGTGATGCACAAATCATCAAAAGCAATAATATATGTGTCATTCTCTTATTTGACGATGCTCGGGTGGCCACGCATCACGGGTATAATTAAAATTTATAAATACCCCCTATCCATGCATACCTTATAATAATTTTCATCGCAACAATATGAAAATGATGAGTTTGAGTGGTAAATCAATGTATGTTTTGTGGGTTGCTTTTTTGTTGGTGGTTATTGTTATGATGATGCATCATCAAGTGATGAGTGAGATTGAGACGCCGCAGCTCCAGACCCAAGATCTCGCCACCCGAATCCGAGCGGCGAGACGGCTCAAAGGTGGTGGTGACCCCTCACCGAAGCGTGCCAAGACGCGATCAGGAAATCGTCCCTCGGAGCCTCCGCCGCCAGGGCACCACCATTAACCCATAGGAAAATTGATGCTTGGAAGCTGAGGCTCAAGTTGTGGATGTGTCATATTTCACTTTTTTTTTTTTTTTGTCTGTTTTGAGATTGTTTAATTTCTCGATTTCTGCTTTTGTTTGTAAAATATGCATGCGTATATATATATATATATATATATATATATATATATATATATATATATAAATAATGATATGCTGCCCACTATGTTGAACTTTGTGAGTTACAAGAATGTTATATATCTTAATTGGGTGGACAAACCATATAATTGAACTAATAAAATTATTAAAACCATAACAAATTAAAATTATAAAAAAACAATTAACAAATAAAATTTTATTAAAAAAAATATATGTTGTAGCCAATAGAAGCTCACCATAGAGTGGGCATCATATCATAAAATTTTATTTAAAAAAAAAAGAATATACGTTTTTGCGAACAAATCTCAATCTTTTAAATTATGATCCAATACTCAAAACTTAATGAACTACGTATGCATTATTGTTGTCAGTGGCGGATCTACCTTGAAGCCCCCTAGCCGGAATTTTTTTTCATTTTTCTAGTATCGTGATCCGGTATTTTATTAGATAGCCCCCCTTTATTAAAGAAAAAATGGATGAAAAAAAAAATATATATATATGATAAGAAGGGGTTGAAGTTAAAGATAGAGATCTGTTAATGATATCGTTGAAGATATTCCAAAAGATATAGATATATAGAATAGATTTATTAGATTTGATTATATCTTGTATATCTAGATTTTATTCTATCCATGTACTCTATAAATATGAAAATGACAAAAAAAAAAAAAAAAATCAGCCCTACTTATAAAAATTTTCTGGATCCGCCACTGATTATTGTAATCAAAGTCTCATTATCTCGAATTCTCGATGTCTTCTATTCTGTTATTGGGACTCTGTTAATTCACGTGTTGTTGGGTTTTTATGGGTAGATAAATTCTACTTTCATTTCATGTTCACGTTAAACAATTCAATTATATTAAATTATCAAATGCGTGGTCATTTTCTTTTTATTATGAAATATATATATATATATATATATATATATAGGGTCATGATCCAGTGAGAACACCCCTTACCATGAGAAATAAGAATAATTTACAGCCACAGATCTCGCTCAGCGTGCGGCCTAGATCAAGTTAAAACTCGCGTTCATTTTCTCCCCAAAAACCTGCATTATAGAGTAATTTGGTCATTTCGCTCATACTTAAAATCCATACATGCATTATAGTACTTCAACCTATTCATCATAAAAAAACATTCAGTAATATATTCTCATTCATTTTTTTCGAAGTTATCTTGCCTTTTAGAGAAAAATACTTGAATTATAGTACATTAACATTTTTATTATAAGTCAACATTTAGTCATTTTACGTGTCTTCATTTTTTCGATGTTATCTTGCATTTTAGAGAGAAATACATGCATTATATTATATCAACATATTCATTATAAGACAACATTCAGTTATTTTATCTGTCCTCAGTTTTTCGAAGTTATCTTGCATTATAGAGAGAAAATGCATGCATTATACGATAACCAAAATGAAACCAAAAATCTCTTTTAAGATTTAGTCATTTTATGTGTTTTCATTTATTCGATGTTATTCTGTATTTTAGGGAGAAATACATGCATTATAGTACATCAACATATTCATTATAAAACAACATTCAGTCATTTTGTCTTCAGTTTTTCAAAGCTATCTTGCATTATAGAGAGAAAATGCATGCATTATACGATAACAAGAAGTTTAATCAAAATAAAACAAAAAATCTCTGTTAACAATCATCTGGAAAAAAAAAAATAGAAATCAACTCCATAAATCAGAAATCAACTCAGTAATTAGAGATAAAGTATTTCACGTGAAGAACTTAAAATCTTACATTCACATCTAATACTTATTAATTACTCAACGATATGAATGGAAAATTAAACCTAGATCGCAAAATTGTCGGTGGAAAACTGCGTGGACTGTAGTTGGAGGAAGGGGAAGATTGTCAGTGAGCTCTTAAATGGGTGTTTTTTTCAATATGATGTGAAAAAGGATAGAGTGCCTTTGATTGGGATGGAGAGATATGAGATTGGTCATATTCATATATGTGCCTTTGAAGAGAGTCTGGCGCATGTGAGACGAATGGCAGCCATGGATTTGGCATCGCCGGCGGCTGACGAAGATGGATACGGAGACGAGGAGGTGAGAGGAATGACAACCATGGATTTGGCGTCGCCGGCGGCTGACAGAGACGGCGATGAGGAGGAGATCAAGGACGACGACTGACTGGAGAAGCGACGACACTGATTTGGACTAGGGAGAGCAGCGGCGGCGGTCCAGGAAGAATGAAGTTTGAAAATTAATTACGTATAATGGTGAAGAAGGAAAGAGGGTGATATTTATATTATAATAAAATTACAAAACTGACCTTCATTTCTAATAATGCAGGTTGTAATGAATAATAATGATTGCGGAAATAATCAAATCTTGACTGTTGATTATCATATTTGAATGGACATGATTTATTCATTTCTCATGGTAACAAGCATTCTCATGGGATCACTTTCATATATATATATATATATAGAGGTTAGATCATATGAGAATAGATGTTAATGTAAGAAATGAGAATAAATCACAGCCATTGATTGCACAAGATCTGCGGTCATGCTTTAATAATTTTCGTTTTCATTTTATCCTCCGCGAACTTCATTGTAACATATTTAAGGGTTTTATTGTCATTTAACATAATTTAAATATCAATATATTTTAGATATCATAATGTGTGCCCTAGTTTTGCGATTAGGGCTTGGAGATTGAGGAGAAGCAGCCGACGGCGAGCTGCATCGACAACCACCAGATGAGTTCGTATAGAGAGAGAAAATGAGGGAAGGATGAGGAGTAGAGGAGACGACGCCAAGAACGGCAGACGGAGTAGAGTTTGAAAGGGGGGACGAGCGAGAGGCATAAATGGCTGATGTGGTCGGGGATCCTGGGGAGTAAAGATTGGTGGTGTTGATCCACCGTGAGTTGGTGGTGCTTGGACTTTTTAGCGCCGGCGCCGGCGGGGGTTTGAAGTTCAAGAGGTGTGGTGGAGAGGGAATTGCTCATTGGAAGGTTGAAGAGAGAGAAAGGAGGTCGGCGTCTGATTGGCGAAGTATTTGAGAAAAGAAAACATTTTGCTTTTCTTTTCTTTTTTTTTCAAAAAAAAAAATAAAATATTTACGAAGAGTTGTTTTTGGAATTGAATATTTGGAGTTGTGGTTGTTTGGGGTTACTTGCTGCAGCCTCTCCTTACTATTTTTGTTGCTGCAGATTGCTTTGGGTGCTGGTTTGTAGCCTGTTGCTGTTGGTTTTTCATCCTTGCTGCTGTTATGCACAGCTTGGGTGTGTGTGGTTTGTGTTTCTTGCTGCTGCCTGCTGTGGTTGGTTGGTGCAGAGGTGGTTTTGCTGCCTGCTCGCTGGTTCTCCTCGGTTTGGTTGCTGCTTGTTGCGTTCTTCGGCTAAAATGAAGAATAACTAAGATAAAATGAAGAACTGCTAAGATAAAATGAAGAACTAATAACGATGTACAATTACATTGAATTTATTTTATAATGAACAACAATTGAGATAAAATGAAGAATAACTAAGATATAATGAAGAACTGCTAAGATAAAATGCATGTCACGTGTAACATCAAAATTCACATTGAATTTATTTTATAATGAATCACAATTGAGATAAAATGAAGTATAACTAAGATAAAATGAAGTATATAATATATAAAATGAACAAAACACAACTTTTGCGCCCTGTACGTTCGTAATGACTATGTTGCCCTTTAATGAAGTAAAATGTAGATAAAATACCGCGTTTTTTGTTGAAGCTCTTATGTAATCTGGATCGTTGATGTTATCAAATCTATGGACGAGATTTATTTTCATTTCTCTTGATAAGGGCTATTCTCACCAGATCAGCCCCATATATATATATATATATATATATATATATATATAAGAATAAATATCGGCCTTCCAAATCAGTGATCCAACGCTCACGACATAAAAAATCCCGTGTGCACTATAGTGTAGTAAAACATACATTGAAGGGTAATTTTGTAATATTTCTTCTCTCTCCTCCAAAATCATCCTAAATCTTAAAATGATCATAACTCATTCAATTTAAATTGTTTTTCCATGTATAATATATCAAATTAAAGGTAATTTAATTATCTTTGAAACAAAATCCATATTGCATATGTTTCAATTAAAAAAATTATATTAAAAATAAAAATTAGTGATTATATGCATAATTCTCGTAACAGTACACGAATTATTATATAATGAATGAGATTGCGTAATATAATGCATACAATTATACTATATAATGTAGAATATGATAGATAAATGTAATATACTTTTTCCAGCAAGATCAACAAAAAAAAATTAAAATTAATTATCTTTGCGTACTGTAGAAAATATTATAATTGTTATATAAGTTGATCCTACATTACTTTTTTTTAATTAAGTATTTTTTTTGTTATATTATATAAATGTATATTATTATATTATATAATGCATGTTTGTTAGGTATATAATGAATGTTTGCTAGGTATATAATGCATGTCGAAGTCAAAATAATTCGGTCCACGAAGTATCGATACGACTTAAAAATGAAGTTCATACGATAAACATTCGAATATTCATTACAACAATTATTTTAAATAGTTTGATGCACGAATAAGATGTTTTAGTTCGAATTTATATGACAAGAATCTTTGAGAAAATTAAAATAGATATGTTTCAATCTTGAAGATTAGAGAATTTTTCTTATTTATAATTTTCTATATTAATTAAGATATTTTCCATATCAACTATGATATGAATATCCAATATTTAGTGCATATAGTTTTATTTTTCTCTCTCTTAAAATTATAAATAATCATAACTCTCTCAATTTAAAATATTTTTTGTTGGTCCCGAAATCAGAGTAGTTTTGTATGCAGCAGAAGTTTTAAAATGATCTTGCACTTCTGAAAACTGAAAGTCAGTTTTCAGTTTCTGAAAACTCAGTTTAGCTCGGTAGATTTAAGTTTCAGTTTCAAGTATACACTTCAATACTTAGAAAGTATTGAAGGTTTCAAATAAGTATGAAAACTTAAAGTGCAGAAACTTAAATAAAACAGTAAAATGACACAGGATATTTTATAGTGGTTCAGAGCCTTAAGTCCTACGTCCACTCTTCGGAACTTAATCCGGAATCCACCAAGTAACAGATTACAAGCCTTCTCACGATCTATAGCTAGCCCGTCGGATGCTAATGTCCTTCGGCCTGCTAGCGCACACGCCCAGAAACTTCTTGTTGTCTGCTTCCTTCTTCAGTCTTGAAGTGAGGACGCACCTCGCAGCCTTCAAACTGGAATGGTTGGATGTTTACTATTCTTCCCAGAACGGTGGTTGGTTGGCAAAGCCCGTGAAACTTAAGTTCCGCATTTCAAGTTTCTCAGTATCTTCATTTTAAGTTCTGAAACTTGATTCTTGACATCTCGAGCTTTGACTTCTAACATTTCCTTCTTCAGAAGCTAAGTTTTTGTCTGCTCGATCTTCAGGTTCAGTTTCTAGTTTCTATTACAACTCGATTTGTCCTATGCAAAGATTACATGTAGAAACATACTAGAAACTTGTAGTCAATTTTAACACACCAAAACATCAAAATAAAGGGTAAACTGAAACTCAGTATCCAACAATTTCCCCCTTTTTGGTGTTGTCAAAACCACTAATCTAAAGTCAGGAACAAGGACACTCAATGAACTGAGTTTACAAAGACACTACTCAGTAACATCATTTCCTTATCCGACCTACTCTATTTGATCTTCCCCCTGAATTGGAGAGATATTGCTCGATAATAATCAACAAATAGAGCGAATTAGATTGCTGATCATACTGGAACATGTGAATTCAGCTAGGTTAAAAACATAAGCAAAAGGAGCGAGAGAGAGACAATGAGAGTTTGTCTTCAATCCAGTTTTCAGTTTTTCATTAAATGTGGAATTTTACAAGTACATCAAAAACTGAAAACTAGAGCCAGGTTAAAACTAGAAAGCAAGAAGTTAAAAGCTTATGGAGGAGGTTGCTCTGAAGATGAAGATGGCTTAGGATCAGAGAGTTTTTGGGCCAACTCCATTAGAGCTTTGAACTGAACATCCCTCCTATTTTCTTCTGCTTCCTCCCTCTCCCTTCTCTTGGCCTCCTCTGCTTCTCTATTCTTTTTCTCCTCTTCTTCTTTCTCTTTTCAGAGCTTCTCCTCCTTCTTTTTTTCCTCCTTCTCCTTTTCCTGTCCTCTTCCCCCTTTTTGACAACATCAAACAGTGTTGCCACAGTTTGTTTAATTGAAGAGACAGTTTATGCGGTTTCAGCATCATTTTTCTCTTTCTCCTCCAGCTTCAGTTTGACCTCCTGAGTTTCTTGACGGATAGCCTCAAGCTGGGTTTGTACGTAATGCTTCACCTCAACAATAAAACACCTCGGCAATGTCCCTCTTAACTTCTTCATTGACAAATGCCATGATCTCATCACCCCAATCAAGAAGATCAGCATTTAGTTTGTCATCAAGGGAGACAGCTACGCACCATTGAGCTACTCTCCTGGAGCGAAAGAGTTTTGCAGGCAATCCATGAAATGGAATCCTCAATACCTCGTTTTTGGCGGTGGGAAACTGGCGCAGAAACTTTGCATCAAATACTTCACCTGATTCATTTTCGGAATCAGAGTCTGAAGAGCATGTGGAAGCATCCAGGGCTCCAGCAGAAGATATGTCTTCCTCTATCTGCTCTTCTGCTTGAGTGCTGTCAGCACCCGCGACGAGTGTCTCCTGAGCAACAGAGGTTCCTTCAGCAGATTCCACCATCATACTCTTTTCAGCAACTGGCTCTTCAGCATGACTTGCGGTTACTTCTACGGTAGAAGATCTCATAGCAGATATTTGAGTTTCTTTTTCAGCGGAAGAATTCTTAGCAGAGACAGCGGGTTCTTCGGTCTGCTGTCCAGCACCTGATGATTCAGCATTCTTATCTCTGGGAGGTATGATATCCTCCACTTTCCGCGGCATGTCTGCTTCTGAGCTACTACTGTTGACAGATCCTCCAGTTGGTTCACGAATTTGTACCTTTGTCCCTCTGGAATGCTCCTGAGCATTGAATGCCCCAGAGTGAAGCATCTCAGCGAACTCATCATCAGATAGAGCTTCTTCTTCGGGTAAAATCGGTTCAGACTGATCAACTTCAACAAGAATTGGCACACCTTCCTTTTCTTTTCCTTTAGAGACAGCAGCAGTTGCGTGTGTTGTCTCTGCTGATTGCGAAGCAGATATCGCTGGTGCTGACTGCTCAGCAGCGTGCTTAGCTCGTTTCTCATCATAGGTTTGCTTAACCTGTTCGTAATTCATGTCTCTAGCATCAAAAGTTATCTGCGCCATGGTTTTCTGAAATTGTTTCTTTTCTAGCCTCTTTAGTTCTTCAATTCTCTTTCTCTTTGTTTGTCGAACTCCTTTGAGACGTTCGTCAAGACTCTTAGAGGACAAGGGAGTGTCGCCCTCCTTCTCCTTCTCAGCAGCTTGTTCAAAAGAAACTTTCTTCCTAGCTTTTTCGATTCCTGCATGTTGCTTTCCCTGTTCTTGTGATTCAGCAGTCCTGAACAGACCTTTGCGTGTCCTCTTCCTCCCAGTGGTTGCAACATCTGTGTTCTGCGCGATTGGAATCGGTTGAGCAACTTGACCCAGAATGAGAGTCGATGGCTGAGGGGCTTCCTTGGACATGATTTCATTTATTTTATCACTTGGCAGATCACCAAGTTCCACTATCTTCTCAAGATGCTGGAAACACTGCTCTGTTTCAGCGTTCTTGGTTAGTACAGCCACTTCATCAACGGGCAGGGGAATGGCTTGTTGCAACACTTGCTCACCCAAAGAGCGTTCATCCACCTCTTCATCAGAAGTGGGCTTGTCAGTATCCACATTTTTCTTTCCAGTCAGCTTCTTCGGTCTCTTGAAATCTAGAGGGTTGGCTTCTTTCTTTGTGACAGGAATGAAGTCAGTAGACAGCAACTTCACGCCCTGATCAACTCTCTTATTAGTGAACAACATCTCCAAATACTTGCTTATCTTCAGACCGAAATTGACATTTGAAGAAAATGTCCCATCAATGGACATGTGATCATTCTTCCGAGCATGCTCTGTCCATCGCTCGAAGAAGAATTCTGCCCAATTTCCTTTGACATTATCTGTCAGGGCCATCATCACGGCATACTTTTTGGCTGATAATTCGGAATATGATCCAGCATCGCACTGGAACATTTTAATCACCAATTCGGCTAAAGTCTTGAAATCTTCCTTTAAGGTGTTGATAGGAGTAGCAACCTTGAAGGTTATCACTTGCCCTTTTTTATCCTTTAACTCGCCAGGTTTCTTCCATAAGTTCCATCTTCTCTCCATCTCCGCGATATCGTTCACCTTGTATTGAGAAATCCTTTCTCCATAATTTCGAAGGCCGCACATCTTCGCAAGAATCTCGGCACTGACTTCAATGATGTTACCGTAGACGGAGGTTTTGAAAGATTTCCTAGATTCGTCTATTACGGCCCTGGCATAGAATTCAGATACCATATGGGGGTGAAAGTGTTCAGGTTCAGCAGAGAGATACTTTACCAATAGTTCGGAGTCGAGGATTTGCATGATCCATTCTGGGAAGTGTTTCTTGGCAAGGGGTAGATACAGGATTCTATCCTTCATGATTTGAGCGAGACGTCTCTGCTCCTTCGTATGACCCGTCTACTCTTTCTTCCGTGCCAAAATAACTAGCTGACTATAAGGAATGGAAGTATCTATGTCCTCCTTCTTTACAATGCCGGTGAAGCCTGGTGCATGTCGCACATGCAATGGCGAACCCGTAATGGGTGGGTATATAAAGGTGGGTGGTTGAAGTAAAGATGTAGATGAACTGGGTTCTGGGTTTTCGGTGGGAGGGGATTCAGGATTGGAAGCCATCGAAGTGGATTATGAATTTTCAGATGAGGATTTGAAAAAAATTTGAGAGAATGTGAGAGAAATTCTGAGGGCTAGGGATTTGAATTTTCTGTGAAATGAGGTAAATCGATTTGAAAAGGTATAAGTGACTGACTTGTAAGAATCCGACGGTTGGGGTCACTTGTCTTTAAAGGTAATCGACGGCTGGATTAAAAGTGGCGTGTCGTATGGATGTACACGTTCCCACGAACTCGAGTACAGACAACGTGGAATGTCCTGATTTGTCGTCGCCGTCTGTGCGCAATAAATGCACCTCTCTTAAAATTCAAAATCATCCCGCGTCTAAGTGGTGGAGGTCAGTAGTCAGATACTTAGGCTTAATAGTGATAGACCCTAGTATCGAGTGATGATTACGGACTGCTGAGAATTTTCACTCAGTAGATAGTTCTCATACTCACTCTCTTCAAATAAAATATTCACGACTCCTCGTCTTCTGTTTATACTTGAGTGGTTCTGCATCCGATGAGACATGCACTTTTTGACAATTTCCTTCTCTGTGCTACTGCTCGAATCTCGTCCATTAATTAGTGAACAGGACACAAACCAACTTTGATCCTTATCAAACCAACTTTACTTCATCCATATATGAAAAAATACTGGAATCTTCTGACGGTGTTAGCATAATTCCAAATGATTGTCTTGGCTCACTGCTGAGTAGACTTTTTAAAGATTTCTTTAGCAGAGTTTGAACCTCTGCTAAAATCCTAGCAGCTTTACCATCTTAGCAGGATCATCAACTCTGCTGATTATGCAGTGTAATCTGTGTCTCAATTTTTCTAGTAGAATTTGATGTTCTGTTATCATTCTAGCAAACTTTGTCATCAGCAAAGTATTTCAGTATTCAGGACACGTGTAATAATGAATACCTCGAGCCGATCGCTGAACTGACCATCAATCGTCACTGCTGAATTGATTGGACTTTCCACGCAAATGTGACGATCTCTCTCCTTGCGACGCTTCGAATTCCGAGAGATGAATCATCATGATCTTTCAAAAGATTTTCCAACCGTTCATAATTACCAAGTAATAAATATCCTCTCTATAAATAGCCTCCTTGTGATGAGCCTAAACACCACAAGTTTCCTATTCTTCATACGTCTCTAAAATTTCTTTCCCAAAACCTTTCTCAAGAAAAATGGATTCTCCCGGACAGGCTCTCGAAGTGCACCGCAACCAGATTCTTCATGAGTCTGGTTTGTACGCATGTTACGAAGATGACTACGCCGTGGCTGAGAAGGTCATGGCGACGATGAACAAGTGCAGGTTGACGCAGTTCGTTAGTGCCACTCCTCGTCACTATCATGGGGATCTCCTTCGGGAGTTCCTCAAGGGCTGCATTGCTGAGGAGGGTGCAATTTATGGGTCCTTCCTTGGCAAACTCGTCCGTTGGTCTCCCGACTCCTTCTCTCGAGATTTTGGCCTTCCTAGAGGTCCAATCTCTGTTTTGGACTATCAAACGGCAGAGGCAGCCCCTGAATGGACATCGTGGCAGAAATGGCGACACTCTGCCTGGTTCGAGTTTTCTCCTTACGCTTCAGCTTCTGGTTTGCAGTTGCCGTACTGTGAGATGTTCCGCATCGCCCACAACATACTGCTGGGGGAAAGTCTTGACGACCTCTCCTTCTCAAGGGAGGTATGGCAGGTTATGATGGCCATGGATGATGAGGTTGAGGCTGACTGGGCAGGCTTCATTTTTGAAGGCGTCCGAGACTATGTGCAGCTCTATCCTTCGGTGCCTCTGCTGAACGGAATGCAGCTCAGCTGGTTGTTGGAGCAGAGCTTTCCTGAGATAGCAGAAGGTCGGTCCAACCTTCTGGGAGCTGACTTCTTCCAGTACAAGTCTCGTTCCCCTTTCCGCTAAAAAATTTAAGCTGTTTGTTGCTTTTGCTATCCCCCTTCCCTTTTCTTTGTTGTAAGAATTTGTAATATATTTTAGGGATGAAATGAACTTTCTGTTGGGAAATAATTCCTATAATCTCCCTTAGGATCACAATTGTAAAAGGTTTTGTTGGATCAAACCTTACTAGAGTGGTCGATCAAATGCTGAAATCTAGTTTAGTCTAGCATACTCTGTAATGTCCTGTATAGGTTATAAATTGAGTTGTAATAGATTAGTCTGATAGAGGATTTCCTAGCAGATATCGAAGGACATCGTTTGCTAAAAGTCATACGCTAGCAGAATGCTAAGGCCTTAGCATTTGCTAACATTCAGCAAACTCTGAAAGATACTAGCAGAACAGACGTCAAAGGATCGAGTGTCAACGGAAGCATTCAGCAAACCAAGACGCGATAGCAGATCGCTAAATGAACATTAGCAGAGCAAAATGTCAAAGGCTGAAGCCATACTGCCGTTCTGACAAAAAGCACACACAAAGGACGAGACTTTCCCGAAGTAGCTCGGAAAGTACAGATCAATGCCAAAAGCGACTGTTCAAGTCATATCACTCTCGGACAAAAGAAATGTTGTGTCTAACGGGTATGGAGATTCAAGATTTGAATCTCCACCTATAAAAGGCAGGTCTAAAAGAGAGAAATTACTACTACTTCTACTACTGCTTCAATCAGAAAAGATATTCGCTAACATTCAAGATTGAGATTCCTTTGACAAAGTGAACAAAGCAAAAAAGTAGTCAGTTGAGAGCTCGTGATAAGAAGAGTATTCAAATCTCTCAACAACCAAGAAGTGTCTTTCATTGAATATCTGACACTTCTCTTTAAGAGATTCCTTAACTTCGGTTGAGAATCTTCAATCATTGGGATAACTTTCGTCCTAGGAAGATCCAACAGTCATTCCTATAAAGGGTTGACTCCGACGGGCTTTTATCCGCATTCCTGAAAAGTTTCGAGGGAAACTATAAAAACCTCACCAACAGCGAAGGACAAGTTACACGAAGGTTCAGCCCTTGACTTGGCCGTAGCTGTGTTTGGAAAAGTGCGAATCATCGGAGGATAGCTTTGTTGTGGCCGGTTCGAAAGTTCGCCGCTTACTACAAGTGTTTGGCAATTCCTTGTATTCCCGTATACTTTTCTAGTCGAAATCTTAGCGTTTCGGCTAAGGAGTGGACGTAGATCTATTTGGATCGAACCACTATAAAATCCTGTGTTCATTTACTGTTTTATTATTTACTGTTTGAAGTTGATTTGAAACCTAGCAACAGAGTTGCTAGCGTATATCTGAAAACTAACTTAAATCATAACTTGAGCTAAGAAACATTTTGTAAACAACGATAAGTGTAAGTGACGTATATTTATTCCGCTGCATTTCGTGTTAAGTTGTAATCACGACGACTCTGATATTTAAGGACCAACAAGTGGTATCAGAGCAGGAGGTTGAAAAACCGACTGCTTCTGAGTCGCTTAAAGACCAGATCTATCTTTTCCTTGCACTGTTACTGTTTTATTGTGTTTGTCTAGCTCAGGAAATCATTTAAGAAGTGAACAAGATGTTGAACCATTCACTTGGAAAGTATACCAAGGAGAACTTCACATCATGGAAGAAGCTTGCTCTTATCCAGCTTCAGAGCATACATCCTTAAATGGTAGATGCACTTGAAAGAGGTCCTATTAAAATTATGAAAGCTAACACTTTTGTAGGACAAGCTGCTGAAGGACAAGAGCCAAGACCTCAAATGGTTCCTAAACCTTTTGAAGAGTACACAACCGAGGACAAAAAGAGAGCCCAGCTGGAACACGTAGCAAAGAAGCTAATCTATGACTCTCTACCAAAGTTGATGGCGGATAAAGCGCTTGAGTTTGATACTGCTAAGGAAATGTGGGAATATGTTTGCACCTCATCCCAGGAGACAGACCAGATGAAACGCAACAAGCTACAGGTAGCTGTTGATAAATACGAATCTTTCTCCATGATTGCAGGTGAATCCATACAAGCTATGGAGGAACGCTTCAATACTATTATTGGTGAGCTCAGTAATCTTGGAAAGAAGTATGAAAATGGAGAGATGAATCACAAGATTATTTCCAAACTATATCCAAGGGATGACTGGTTTGCCAAAATGACTAGCCTGAGTGAGAAAGATCTCAGCAACATGACCACATCTGAGGTATTCGCTCAACTTAAAACTCATAAATTTATAATACAACAATCAAAAAGGAATGAAGCAGCTGTAGCACGAGCATCATCAACATCCGCTGCTAACTCGGAGGACATAGCATACTTTGCTAAGAAAGACTTCAACAAGTATAAGATGAAGAAGTCCTATCATAACCAAGAAAAGTCTGCTCCAGCAACACCACCAAAGGAGGTTGTTACAACCTCAGGCTCTCAACCTGTTGATCTGAAGATCAGTGAGCTGGAAGAACAAATGAAAAAGCTTCAGAAGTTGCTAATGGAAGCTAAGGCCGAGAAAGAAACCAAAGACATTCAGCAATCATCCTCATTTACCCGCTCAGCAGAGCGAAAGCCTAGGACTTGTTTTGAGTGTGGTTCACCAGACCACTTGAAGCATGAATGTCCGAAAGTAAGCAAGGAAGAGAGAGAGCGTCTAAAGCAAAGATTTGAAAGACGTGTAGTTAAAGCAGTCAAAAGAGCTCTATTGACAAGGACAGGCTCGTGATATCCCAGAGAATGATGATGAATACTATCTTTCTTCTGAAGAAGACGATGAGGAGGTCATGCTAGTCCTGATGGCAAACATTGTTGATGATCAGTTCGCTGATGCAGACTCAGAACAGAATGCTGAAACGGCTCTAGCAGTCGCTGATAACGAGGTACTATCTACAAGCATTCCTAGCTTTGCTACTATTGAAGAATCGGAGGAATTCTCCTTAGATTCTGAGGAAGACTATCTCACGAAGCTAAGTGTAGAATTCTAAAAAATGTATGAAATTAAGAATGCAATTGTTGGGGAGAATGTCTCACTGAAGCTCAAAATTACAAATTTGACCGAGGAAGTTGAAAGACTGAGGTCTGAGAGTGAAGACTTTTTAAAACTCAAAGCAAACTATTCCGAATTGTCTGAGAAATTTCAAAATCTTGAAAAAGAGAACTTTGCTTTGAAAAGTAAACCCAAAGAAAATTGTATTTGCACATATACATCCAGCAAGGCAGTTCTAAATGCCATTGTTAGCCAACAGAGACATCATAAGGATCGATCTGGTATAGGGCTTGGATATGTGGAAAAAGCAAAGTCTTCAAAGCAGAGAATGATCTCATTCGTCTCTGCTGGAACGACTGTTGCTGAAAAAGATAAGGAAAAGGACACTGCTGAATCATCGAATGCTCAGCAGAATGCTAAGCATAGGGATTGGCACAAGCAGAATGCAACTGCTAAATCTCAGCAGAAGACACAGCAAATTAATGCTGAGCAGTCTGCTAAGCGGCCACCCCCAGCAGAGCCAAGAAGGATTGCTGAGCAACGTGTTCCTAATGCTAGGAAAGCAATGTAACATCCCACCCCTCGGGTCCGGCGATGTCAGGGCCTGCAGTCCGATGCACCCCAACCCACTCAGCGTCAACTGAGCCCTGCGCACACAGCGACTTATGGTTCGCCAGCCTCATCCGCAGATGCAGACTGGAGGGTTGTTGCCAAGGGGGATCGAACACCCGCCCTCAACCTTTAACACCAAACCTTAAAGGTAAGATGTCACCAGTTGAGCTGCAGCTCAACTGGTGACATCTTACCTTTAAGGTTTGGTGTTAAAGGTTGAGGGCGGGTGTTCGATCCCCCTTGGCAACAACCCTCCAGTCTGCATCTGCGGATGAGGCTGGCGAACCATAAGTCGCTGTGTGCGCAGGGCTCAGTTGACGCTGAGTGGGTTGGGGTGCATCGGACTGCAGGCCCTGACATCGCCGGACCCCGAGGGGTGGGATGTTACAAGCAATTCCTTCATTTTCTAAGGGCAAGCAGGTAGTTCAATATCATGCTGTAAGACCTCTATATCAATCTTACACACCACATATTAGGAACAACTATGTGAGGCCTGAGTCTAAATCATTTCCATATCAAAGGACAAGGAAGGCTACGCACACCACAACACCTAGACCTAAGAATGCTAAGCATATTAATCAGAAGGTTGAGAAGGTTGCCAAAGGTGAAACAAAGACGAAAGTCTTACCATGTAAACTTTCCGGTCCGTGACAATGGTGGTGAGCTCAGAAAAAGGCGGCATAGTTGACACTTTCACCCCTCTGTTTCCTCGCTCCCACTCAATGGCAGCTGCTTCCTCCTCCCCAGATTCATCCCCTTCTTCAGTAGTGGAGATCCGATGGCACTCCGCCTTCTTCTTACTCTTGTCGATCACAAAGGTGATCTTCTCATCGTTTGCTCGGAGTGTGATTTCGCCGCCTCGACAGTCAATGAGAGCGGCACTGGTATCGAGAAACTCATGCCCCAAGATCATGGGCATGTTCTCGTCCTCCTTCATCTCGTGCACCACAAAATCTGCAGGGAAAATGAGATGGCCCACGCGAATGAGCACATTCTCTAGTATACCTTTCGGGTGGGACACAGATTGGTCCGCCATGTGCAGGGTGATCGTCGTGGGCCTCATCTCTCCGATGTTGAGATGTTTGTAGATGGAGTACGGCATCAGGTTGATACTGGCCCCAGTATCACAAAGTACTCTCTCGAAAGTGCGTCCCCCAATCTCAACTGGAATAGAGAAGCATCCAGGATCGCTTCTCTTGATGGGCACCTGCTTTTGCAGTAACAGGCTGCACTGCTTGTGGATCTTCACCGTCTCATTCTCCACGAATTGTTTCTTCCCACTCATCAATTTTCGGAGGTACTTCATGTACCCCGGAATCTCCTTCAGTGCTTCGATCAGCGGGATGTTGATGCTGACCTTTCTCAGATTCTCCACAAATCTGGAAAATTTGGAGTCCTCTTTCTGCTTCGCGAACCGCTGAGGGAACGGCATAGGAGAGATTTGGTCTTCAGACTGCCTCAGCTTTTTGCCTGGAATGTTCTGCATAGATCGACGCAGAGTTGCATCAATCGACGTGGCTCTATCTTTGGCATCGATCGATGCAGGAGGTGCGTCGATCGACGTGGCTCTATCTTCGGCATCGATCGATGCGGAAGGTGTGTCGATCGATGTGGATCCATCTCCTGCGCAATTTTGCTCCTTTTCGCCCCCAAAATTGTTCATAACTATCTCGGGACTCTTGTAGCTCGTCCCAGACCTCAGAGTAATTGCATTTACTGACTTTTCCTTTGCCGGGTTCATCTCGGTTGCACTTGGAAGCTGTCCCGGCTTATGCTGATTGCTGAGAGTAGTGGCGATTTGGCTCAGTTGGGTGTCCAACATCTGAAGATGTTTCGTCATCAGCTGCATGTGGTTGGCCATCCCCTTCACCTCGGTTTCCACTTTCCCAAACCGATTGTCAGAGCTCTTGATAAATTTCTCGAGTGTCTCTTCCAGCACAGACTTCTTCCTTTCCACGATCTCTCCTCCAGTACCTACATCAAAACCAGGTGGAGGGTGTTCTGCTGCAAAGGGGTTAGAATATGAAAAACCAGGGTGAGTTCGCCCATGGTTGTAATGATACCCCTGATTTCCTCCTCGGTAGTTATTCTGATAACCACCTCCAATATAGTTCACTTCTGCTCCGGTAGCTCTAGATGAACTGCTCGCTCCCCGATTGATGTAGTCAGCTTCCACAGGGACTATGGTCATGCTTTGCTCAGTTGCGGCGACAGATGTAGCTTTGACTGCCTCCAACTTCCCAATGTCTTCCCGGAGCTTCTTTACTTCAGCAACAACATCAAATTCTGGCTTGGCTTCAACTGCCTTGACTGGTAGCTGCCTCTCGGTCGGCCACTGATGGCTATTCAGAGCCATATCCGCCAGGAGTCTCATTCCCTCGGCTCCACTCTTCTTCATTAGGATTCCACCAGCAGATGCATCAACCAACTCCTTCATGTGTGGAGTTAGCCCTTCATAGAAATGACAGACCTGCATCTCTAAATCAATCCCATGCCCAGGACAGAGCCGCAAGAACTCCTTGTACCTCTTCCAGGCCTCATATAGTGATTCATCATACATCTGTTTAAATTGGGTGATAGCAGCTTTCCTCTTCAGCAGCAGGCTCGGCGGGAAGTAGTTGGTGAGGAATTCTGATTGAAGCTCCTCCCATGTCCCTATCAAGCTCTTATCCAATCCAGCAAACCAAGACCGCGCCTCGTCTCTGAGTGAGAATGAGAACAGTCTCATTCGGATTACATCCTGGGGTACTCCATTCTGCTTCACAATGTCGCACACCTCAATAAACTGGTTGAGGTGGGCATATGGATCTTCTACAGCTCTCCCCGCAAACTGATTTTGTTGTACCATCTGAATAAGGCTTGTGCGCAGCTCAAAATTGTTGGCGTTGATGCTAACTCTGAATCCGGCCTCCTCTTGCTGTGGAAGGAATCGATCCAAGATGGACCTTTGTGGAACCACTATCTGCCTGTTGTTCAACTCTGCCAGTCTTGCAGCTTGTTCTGCCTGAGTAGCCTGGGCTGCTTGTAGTTGTGCTCTCAGCTGCTGTACTTCATTCGCAAATTGCCTCTGTTCCTCGGGAGTCATATTTTGCAGAGGTGCTTCAGGATTCTCTTCCATCTCTTGTTACTTGTCTTTCCCTTTCTTTTTGTTTTTCCTGCGGGTTGCTTCGATTTCAGGGACAAAAGCCTTGAGTGTTTTTCCTTGCGATCTCGTGTTCATGCACTACCTGAAATAAAAATAGGTAGATATCAGTTTGGCATTGATCAACGTGGATTCCACGTCGATCGACGCAAGAGAGTGGTCGGCGTCGATCGACGCAAGGTGTGCATCGATCGACACAGCAAAATTTTTGACATCGGTCGACGCGTGTAGACATCAATCGACACCGAGAGCAAACACAAAAACTCACACACGCACACGTACAGAAAAATAAAACTCAATCCAGTAAATCCTAGAACGAACTAGTAACAAGATAAAATCTAACAAATCCCCGGCAACGACGCCAATTTGATCACTGTAAAATCTACAGATAAATTATAGCAACAGTGGCAAATAAAATTTATAACTCAAGTCGAACCCAAGGGAATTGTGTGGGGAAATTACCTCATGTACTAGCTATGATCCTAAGATTCATTGTTTGAGTAAACAGAAAATCAGGGTTTTGGTTTTTATAAAAATAAAGAAAACAGAATTGAAATTTAAAGGGGTTTGTGAAATCAAATTTAAGGGAACACAGATTCTAGGGAAGAAATCTTATTATGGATAACATGTAAGAACCAATTAAATTAACAGGTGAAATACTGCAATAATGATATATTTCCTTGGGCGGGCAAATATAACCTAGATTACTAACTAGTGACTATCTTCTTTCGATCTCAAGAACACCAAATTAGTCAATCTCATAAGTAAATCAGTTCAATTCCTACAGTCTAATACATCTCATTGGACAGTATAGAGTATATCATGCATTCCTAATCCCACTATCAATATTCACCTTTCGGTCCTTCTATCAATAGCTAGACATCTATATTAATCGTCACCTTTCGGTCCTTGAATTAATCTAGAATTATAAAATAAACACAGGAATCATGAACCTAATTAACTAATCCTAAACATGCATCCATAATAATATCAAACCCTAGAACCCGCTAGGGTTTCTAGCCACTCATCGTAGATAGAAATCCAAAAGAAAAACTATTAAATTGCATAAAAGTAAAGAACTTACAAGAAAATAAAAGGGTTTCATGTTTCCCAACTCTCAAAACTCTAAAAACTTGATTGCAGAATGAAAATATGATGATGGATGCTCTAAAGTCGAAATTACTAGGATATACATATAGGTGGAGGTGTATCCTATCAAATCTAGGGCTAAAGATATGATATAATTCGAGTTTAATCGAATTTTTGCGCCAGCAAATTTGCATCGATCGATGTGGCTTCCACGTCGATCGACGTGAAACATCCACGTCTCACGTCGATCAATGTGGTCCTGTCTCGCCCCTTCTGCACGGTATCACGGTTTTGGCCATAACTTCCTCTCCCAAACTTCGATTGACCCGATTCCAGTTGCGTTGGAAAGCTAACTCGAAGCTCTATCCATTGCAATGAGCCAATAGCCCGATTTCCTCTTGTGGAAGAACTCTTCACTGCTACTCTTGCACGTCACTGCTTTCGGAACGGTTTTCCAGTGAACTTGGCCTAAAACCTGTAGAAACACACCAAAGCACGCATAATACCACCCAATATAGACTCATGCATAAAATATATATATAAACTCAATAAAACTACATAGAATAATAGAAAATAATATAGATAAGTGAGTGAAATAATGAGCTTATCACTCTGCCACTTGCTTTCTGCTTTGGCAGTGTACTTTCCACCAACTTTGTGTCAGACTAAGTTTCAGTCCGAGGAATCCAAGTATGAGACATCCTCGTACTGACTTTGACTTAGCATTGAATTGTCTTTAAGTATGACTTTGATTCGCCTTGTGTTCCTCGTGCTTTTGAAATAAAAGCCTTCATACTAACATTCCAAAGTCAGTATGGGCATCTCTTATACTGACTTCCCAAAGTCAGTATGGTAACCTCTGTACTGACTTCCCAAGATCAGTATAGTAACCTCTGTACTGACTTCCCAAGGTCTGTATAGGCCATAGCCATACTTGGTGAAACTAAGTTTCCAGAAACTCAGTTTCAAGCACGAACACTTCTCTTTAAGTCTCGAGCGTCTTCTTCGCTCGGTATTCAGCACCTAAGTTTCTAGTCTATTACAACACAAATAATCCTATACATGGATTACATTCAAGACTCTAGAAACTTAGTACTAAAGTAAGTTTTGACATATCAAAACATCAAATTAGGAGAGAAACTAAAACTTAGTTTCTAACAACATATTTAATTTTAACACCTGTTGGTCTCCACTTATCTCCAATGATCGCACATCTCCACGTTGCACCTTCTCTTCCAAGCTCAACCCGCATGTTTTATAAATTAGACACAGCAAGTTGAGTACACTGTGTACTTAGTTTACACAATGTCCCAAAACATATATGTATATGATTTCTATGCCATCACACAGATAAAACATGTGGTTTATTTGAAATCAAATCATATTTACCAAAATATTTTATTTTTTGCATACAACCACTCATTTATGGTTGTTATATGTTTCAACAGTATGACATGGAAGCATGTCTACTTTCATGTCACTGTGATCAATTAGTAATGGACAAGCCACTCTACAGACTATCACTATTAGTAAACTAGTTACAGAACACGAAGCATCGAGGGAATTGAACACTTGACTTCGCATTAATTTATCAAGACATATCAAAGAACTGAACATTAGCTACTGCAGCTCAAGGGATGAACATCATGGCTCGCAATCAATGAGAAATAGCGCAGGGTTCAACCCTGGTTCAACTCTCATTAATTGATGTTGCCAACTCTATGGCCAACTATGTTTGCCTCAAAGGAACAAATAAGACACACTCAAAACAATTTTGACATAGACAATCAACTCCAAAACAAATCAACATTTCATGCTTTTTCACAAAATACATAACTCATGCTCAAAACATGATTGTATTTTTAGTTTAGAAAAGCCCGCATCGATCACTTATGGATTTTGGTAACACCGCTGCTGCTCAAAAGCAAAATCTTGCTCGAGATTGTTTTCTTCAAACAGTAATAACAAGATAGTCTTAGGTGAACATCTTCCAAAAAAGCTGATACTATTGAGTTTTATAACTTATGCTCGCGTAAGGCACTCACTCCATACAACTGGGTCATCTTTGAAACACGGGTATAATTATAAATTATAAATAACCCCATCCATGGATGCCTAATTTCCATCACAACATGAAAATGGTGAGTGGTAAATCTAAATCATTTTATGTTTTGTTGGTGGTTATACTTATGATGCATCATCATCAAGTGATGAGTGAGACGCCCAGGCTCAGCACCTCCTTTGGCTGGGACAAGGCTGCAGCCGCAGCTCCACACCCAAGATCTCACCACCCGAACCCAAGCGGCGAGACGGCTCAAAGGTGGCGGTGAGGGGCCACCGAACTCTAATCACCCGGTTTCAGGCCACCTGAGGCCGAGGCATCCGCCGCCGGGGCACCACCATTAACCCATAGGAAAATTGATGCTTGGAAGCTGAGGCTCAAGTTGTGGGTGTGTGATATTTCACTTACTTAATTTTCGTGTTTTTGTTTTGAGATAGTTTAATTACTCGATTTCATGCTTTTGTTTGTTAACTATACACAAAGTTGTAAAACTCGCTAGGCGGTGTCTGGGCGGCGAAGGGGGCCTAGCGCCTAGGCGGTCTAGGCGGGGAGTAGTCGGGGCCTAGGCGGATTTAGATAATTGAACTATTTTTTATTATTTTTTTCTTTTATTTCGAATATTCAAGCATTTTATCAAAATAAAACATAGTTAATATGTACCAAACATGCTAAATAAATGTAGGACACATTCAATACTTGAGGTTATCATTTTTTTTCATTCAAGCACACAACAGATAAATTAGTTATTTAAACTTCAATTTACATACATTTTTTATATTATTATAGACTAATGTAAGAAAGAAAGAAAAAGTAAACAAAGGGGCGAGGCAAGACAAAATGGTGTTGGCAGACCCATGAGTTCATGACGAGGGCGGGGAGTGTTCTTATGAAATTTAGTGTTGAGATCTTGAGGAGGTACACGAGTGTGATTTTGCAAAAAAAAGGGAAAAAATTAGATTTTTTATATAATTATCGCCCAACCTCCGCCCAGGCCGAGTACTCTTGCCGCCCAAGCCGAGTACTCCCTCCGCCGAGCCCGCCCAGACCGAGTACTCACCGAGTACTTACCGACTAAGAAAAAACCGCCCAGAAGGACCGAGTAAGGGATACTCGCCTCGGTAAGGGCCGCCCAGCGCCTAGGCGCCGAGTACTCGGCAGCCTAGGCCGAGTTTTACAACAGTGACTATACATGTGTGTCTGCCTCCACACTGCTATATAGGGATGTATTCAAATAAGAACTCATCTTTATGTGAGATAATGCGAGTCATATTTCATTACACTGTGTAAGATATTTTATTATAAGGCATTTACATCATACTTCATCATAGTATACTTCATTATAATGAATTATTATAAAAAATGTACTATAATTAAATATCTTACACGTTGTAATGATAGACCATAAATACTGTAATGAAGTTCATAGTTCATTCTCGGATATAAGTTCTTATTTGAACGCACCCCACACCCCTATATATATATATATATATATATATATATATATTATATAATAGAAGCGGTTTCTTCTCCGGTTACTTTGATCATTTTAGGATCTACCAATTAATTGTAAGGGGAAGAAGGTGAATGATTGAAAGCTGTCGATAAATAACTAAATGATTCATTTTAAAATATTTTTTATATTATAAAGCTGGAAATGATTGAACGAAAAAGTGACTCTAAAAAAATCAAAACTTTATATATATATTACTACAAAATGCAAATTAATAAGCTAAGCTGTTATTCCATGCCAGCAGAGCCTCTGCTTCTGTTGTTGTTGTGGAGAAATGGAATGATGCTTTGATTACTTTCTCTCGTATTTCATGTCATGTGTAAAAAATTGTCTAAATAACTTTTCACAATCAATATTGAAATGATAAATTTGATGAATATATCATTCTTGTAAAAAAATTATCATGTGCCTAAGAGAGAGAAATCTTGCTGAGGAATGAAGAATAGGGGTGAACATGGTTTGACCGAAATCGGTTAAACTAGTCGAATCGAAATAATTTGCCTGGTTTGGTCGGTTTGATGACTAAAGATTTCGGCCGGATGGGACCGTGTTTTCAAACCGTATAATTTGTTTTGGCCGACGATTTGTGATAGAAAACCGTCTGTTTTGGCCGGACTAGACCGTTACCATTTAAATTATATATTATATCAAATTATAATATAGTACAATTAATACTTCTCACAATATTGCTTTGGACAATCAATGTTAATTTTTTATTTCAAGTTTTGTCAACTAAGATATATATTATTGAATAATAGTACTTGTACTTAAGGTAACTGTATTTCTTGATAAAATATTTTTATAATCTTCTTTTGATAATAATATTATATAATACAAAATTTCTCCGCATAAACAATTGTTCATGTCATTAAAAATCGACTACTAGTTTGACCAATACTTTACCCTTTAAATCGGTCAAATCGAATCGCGTACAATGTAATGAAGAATATTGACGATGCATGTTGAAGTTACCTTCTACAATTTAAAAATAAGATTTTGGGTACAATTTAATCAATTGATAACTATCTCCTTAAATTTCCCCCTTATAGTCTAAAGTAAAACATAAAATATATGTACAAAAAAGCTAAGCCATCATTTCAAAAGGAAATATCATATAGGTACAATTGCATCATTTTTTTTATTTTTTTTTGAATAAGTATACATTAATCTTAAACACACACACCCACTCACACACCTAGATGTCCCCCTGGAAATTCGACCCTGTGACCTCTCAGCCGCAGGCAAGGTGCTTTAACCACTACACCCCCGGGACACAATTGCATCATTTCCATATTGGGAGTGTTTTTGCAACTTATCTATTTTCTTTTATAAGTTTATAGTCTTAAAAGCATATTTCAATCATAAACAGGACCACAACTTTTCTTCCCTGGTCCACACGGAAATTGTTGAATGTCCCACATCGGCCATGGACCTGGGAGTATACCACTATATAATAGTGGAGGTCCCCTCTCCTTACAA
>JAPKLW010000065.1:137195-156553 GCA_026898455.1 Plectranthus barbatus | reverse complement strand
AAAAATGTCCACATGTCGTCTTCGGGTGACACGGAAGGAAATCACCCTCGCCTAGGGGCCAAATGTTAAATTAGGTGTCTCGTTTTGCCTCCATCAAAGCAAATAATTCCGACAGAAGAAAAGTCAGACAAATATGAATAGTAAAGATTGAAATCAAGCAACTATTCATTCTTCTATGATTCACTTATTTTACAACACAGCAACGACTCAGTAGGCCAATGCAATGCATAAATATCTCATTTTTGAAACCCGGGTATAATTATAAATACCCCCTCCATGCAAAGCTAATTCTCATCCCAACATGAAATTAATGATGAGTTTGAGTAGTAAATCAATGTATGTTTTGTGGGTTTTTTTTTGTTGGTGGTTAATGTTATGGTGATGCATCATCAAGTGATGAGTGAGAGTGAGACGCCGCAGCTCCAGACCCACGATCTCGCCACCCGAACCCGGCCGAAGGTGGCGGCGAGACGGCTCAAGGTTGAAGGTGACTCTGAGGGGCTACCAGGGTATCCAGATTGTTGTAATATATATTATAAAGTTGGTTTTGTATAATGGGGTTTTATGAATGGAAATTGCATTAAGGAAATATCCAATTAGAGAAAATAATTTTAACTAGCAATAAATTATGTCAACATTAAAAAAATAACACCCCTTATGAAAAACTACACAAAATAGCAAAAGTGTACTTTGTCTGTCAACAATGTCTCAATCGCCCAATCACATTTATCGATTTGTGTGAAAATTATAACTGTATGCTTATTTTATTATTATCCATTTAGAGTTGCATTAAAAAAGTAATAATACACCAATAAAATATGAGGAAAAATATCTTCCAACTTGAGTGCTATAATTGTAGCCGAAATTCATCGATAACAACTTGACTTCAAAAATTTGAGCCGGATTTCACCTTAAAGAAATTAACGAAATTATTTAAAAAGTGAAAATTTGTTTAAATTGGGGTGCTAAATTAAATCCATCTTGAACTGGAAATTGGTTTAATTTTTGCTGGAGTTCGGATATAATTGGGGCATGAAGTCGGCTTTGGAGCTGGAACTCGCATTTAAAATGGGCACGAACTCAGAACGAATTGGGCTGGAACTCGTGCATTCCAGTTGGAAGTCGGGCATAACAGCTGGAACTCGGTATTGAATTGGGCCTGAACTCGGTAAAATCAGCTTGAACTCGGTAAAATGAGCTTGATCTCGACAAAAGTGGGTTGGAACTCCGTTTTAAATATTATTTCGTAGGGATCTTGTGAAAATTCCATTACATCTTGCGAATCACAAAAAATATAAATCATGTAAATCACTAGTATTTAGAATTGAAATGTGAAGCACATAAAATATAAATCATGGGAATCACAAGCAATTTGAATTGGAATTTGGTGTCCTCACTTTAACACAATTAAACCAAACATATTACAATACGTGAGGCAATAAAATTCCTAAAAACCAAACAAATTAATTAGGCACCTTTCTGGACAGGCACGTTTTGTGTGACTTGTAGATCCACATATACTGCATTTCTTGGGAGCTCGTCGTCTACTAGTCGATGTTTGTCCCGCCTCTGCTCCTGAAGGACGACGACTATTTCTGGGTCGACCGGCTTGGCGATTCACAATTGGTGGCAAAACAACACATGCTTGTGCTTCGGGTGATACATCCCACTCATCTTTGGGAGGCAAGGGGCGTACGATTCCTGCATATATTTCTCGCCAATTGGATGTCTTGTAGTATGACCAAACATACTCATATATACTCGTACCCTTGAAGCTGTGTCAATAACAATGATAAAGTTGATCATTATAAATTAAAGAATGATGTATTGATATATTTTACTTACCGAATTATAGCAACAGCATGCGAGCATGGAATGAGATCCAACTGAAATTCACGACAGTCGCACAAGTTGTCTTAGAGATCAACCTTCCACGCTCTTACGCTGTCGTTGACTTTGAATTGTTCCTTAGAAATAGCCACAACTGTGTATCTGTTTGAAAGCTTCAGCAATGGAGTCAATTTGGCCACGCATTCCTCAGTCAACTCTTCGTTTCTTGCAAACACCTTAGCTCGCCTTTCGTCAAACCATTTTTCGACAATGTGCTTATATAGCTCGACAATGGAACAGATCGGCAGACGTCTAGCATCTAACAGCCGTGAGTTGAACACTTCGGCTGCATTCGATGTCATGAAGCTATACTGGCGAACCGGGCATTTTGACCGTGCCCACTTTTTCGGTCCCAGCGTAATGAGTTTTTTGTAAGCTGCCGGGCAATATTGTGCAATCTGGTCAATTGCCTTCTGATAGATTATAGAACGGTAAGCATAGGCTGCCTTGTGGTATAACTTCACGATAGGAGTAGTGAAGGTTGTCAACTTGTTCTGGATATGGTAACAACATAAAGCATGTGTTGCGTCTGGATAAACCAAGCTTATTGTGTTTGCTATGCTGATGTGTTGGTCTGAAACAATCAGCAATTGCTCATTAGAATGGAAAGCCATCCGGATTTATTCGACTTCCAGCTGGATGACACATTTCCAGCCGAATTTCAATAAAGATTTAACAAATTTAAAAATCGAAATCCAGCTAGAAGGCCCACCTCCACTTCCTGCCGAATTTCATTTTGACTTCAAACTCAATTGAAATTCGAATTAAATCTAGATTTAATATATTTTAAATCCGACTTCCAGCCGGACTTATTCGACTTCCAGCTGGATGACACATTTCCAGCCGAATTTCAATAAAGATTTAATAAATTTAAAAATTGAAATCCAGCTAGAAGGCCCACCTCCATTTCATGCCGAATTTCATTTTGACTTCAAACTCAATTGAAATTCGAATTAAATCTGGATTTAATATATTTTAAATCCGACTTCCAGCTTAATTTCAAACCGAGTTCATGTCGAATTTATCATTTCCAGATCAGTTTTAAATATTGAACAAGAAATATTATATTTAGTTATTTGCACTTCAAGCACAATAGAAATTCGAATTAATTCTGGATTTAATATATTTTAAATCCGACTTCCAGCCTAATTTCAAACCGAGTTCATGCCGAATTTGTCATTTCCAGATCAGTTTCAAATATTGAACAACAAACATTATATTTAATTATTTGCACTTCTCTGAAAATCAATAAAAAATTGAGTTGTGTTAAACAAAATATTAAACAATGAATCTGTTAAACATTTCACACTAATCAAGAGAAGTGATGGATCGATTAAGACATTTTAACCTAAAAAAGTGTACTTTTGCTATTTCTTGCATTTTTTCATAAGAGTTGCTATACATTGCTTTTCCATTAAAATTTTTGTTATTTCAGATTTTCCCTCTATTTATTACATCTTTTAATACTAGGAATGTTTTTGCAACTTATAAATTCTTTGAATTTTTTTTATTTTTTTTTTAAAAAGTGACATAGCACTAAGGAAGGGTGCAAGAAGGGCACATAATATTTTTGATACACATGCAAATTAAAAAGAAATCAAAGGAAATGGTGATGATAGGCTAATCTCATCTTCTTATGAAACCGTTTTAAAAATAAAAGAATGCTTGAATATTGTATTAGTAATTTGGATCATTTTCCCAAATCAGAGTGTGGGATATTTTATACACCCTATTTGATGCGCAGTACCATGAGATCATTGAGGTACCCATCATTGAAATGGTCGGTTTGCTATTAGCATCACTCATCTCCTTACGAAATCGACTCATAAGGAGGAATGATGCTTAAATATAACACTCTAGCCCGCACCATTTTCCCAAATTAATATGTGACATTTAATGCATTTCAGCAGATCCTCTGCTTATGTTAGTTGTGGAGGCTGCTGATTGGAACAACAAAAAGAAGAGAGAGAATTGGAATGATGCTTTCTCTTGTGTTTCATGTCATGTGTATAGATGCTTGCTTAGGAATGAAGCTTTGATTGCTTTCTCTTGTGTTTCATGTCATGTGTAAAAATGGTCTAAACAACTTTTCACAATCAATATTGAAATGATAAATTTGATGCATATATATATCATTCTTGTATAAAAATTGTCATGTGCATAATGATTTAAGAATATTGACTATGCATATGCTAAAGTTACCTTCAACAATTTAAAAATAAGATTTTGGGTACAATTTAATCAATTGATAACTAACTATCTCCTTAAATTTCCCCTTATAATTGTATAAAGTGAAACATAAAATATATATACAAAAAAAAGATTTACATATCTCATTTATATCATTCTGATGAACACGTTCCATAATATTTTAGGCCAAGCCATCATTTCAAAAGGAAATATCATATAGGTACAATTGCATCATTTCCATATAGTTAGGAATGTTTTTGCAACTTATCTATTTCTTTTTTTTTATATAAGTTTATAATCTTAAAAGCATATTTCAAATATGAACAAGATCACAACTTTCTTCCCTGGTCCACGCGGAAACGAGGGAATAAAAAAAGCAGGAAATTATTAAAAAAAGTGACTTTAAAAAAATTAAAACTTCAAACCTACTACACTACTAAAATCGAAAAAAAAAAATCGAGTTAGGGTTATTGTCCATATAAATACCCCATCCATACAGCTAATTCTCATCGCAACATGGAATTAATGACGCTTGGAAAATCATTGTATTCTTGCTTTGTGGGTTGTTTTGTTGGTGGTTATTATGATGCACCATCAAGTGATGATGAGTGAGACGCCGCCGCAGCTCCATTCCACCCGACTGAAGGTGGCAGCCAGACGCCTCAAAGATGGCGGCAATAAGAGTCCACCGGTGCATAATACTCCGGCATCAACTCACCCGCGGCCTTCGCCGCCCGGGCACCGCCATTAACCCATAGGAAAGTTGATCGATGCTTGGAAGCTGAGGCTAGCTCAGGTTGTGGATGTGTGATATTTCACTTAGTTTTCTTGTTTGTTTTTTTTTTTTTTTTAGGGTTTTGAGATAGTTTAATTATTACTCGATGTCATGCTTTTGATTGCGTGTAAGTCTGTACGTGTATGTGTATGGTTTCTTCTCCGGTGACTTTGATATCCATTTCTGGATCTATCATTATCAATTATTCACCTCTCGAATAATATTGTAATCCCTATCAATGTAAAAATCTTGTGTAAGATGTGTGTTCTTGAGTGGACATGGTTGTAAAACGCTAGCCGGATTCTAGGTAGTTTAGGCGCTTTCTATGCAGTTGTTAATCAGTAAGTTAATTTTTTATATTTAATATTTATTAATAAATAAGAGTTAGAATTATATAAATTTTAATTGTTTTTAAAATAAATTAAAAAAATGGCCTGATTAGGCGGCGCTTAGTCTGCCTAGTCGGCCTCTTAGATCGGCATCTACGTGGTGCCGATTACTCATTAAACTGCCTAGACACGAGAATTTAAGGATTTCAGTTCGGCAAGGAATCGCTTAATGCGTAGGCAGAAATTTTACAAACTATGAGCTTAGAAAATAATAATTAATTGTTATTGGTTTGTTTTGGGAACGTTGGGCTTCCTTTGGTATGATCCAAAATAAGGTCATGTGCTTGGGTTTTATAACTGAGAGAGAGAGAGATGGGCTATTTCAGATTAAAACTGGATTCTATGTGTTTGCAGTAAATGATTCTTCTGTTCAATTAAATAAAAGTGACTTCAATAAAAACTTTAAAAAAATGTCTAAATTCTTTTCAAAATTTAAACTTTATACCTTAAAAAAAATAAAGCTTAAAACAACTTTTTTTTTTTTTAAGTGATATCAAGAAGGGAAGACCGGAATCGACCACTCGGAAGCTTGCACGAACTTAATACGATACAAACGGGTTGGGTCGATCTATTTCGGGTTCGGGTTAATTTTAGATCGACCCGCGAAACCCAATTAAAATAGTGATGGGTTCAGATCAGTTTCGGGTCGACCCGCGAAACCCCTATGACCCGCCAATGAAAGTAATCAATTAATTAAATATGAAAATTTTTGTGTTAAACAGATTATTTTCGTGTTAAATAATTTATTTTCGTGTTAAGCAAGTCATATTGATTAAAGTTAAAATCTTCACCATAGTCCTTTCCGGTTGAACTAAAAATAAACAGGTTGTGTTCGGATTGACTTTTCTAATTCAAAAAAATAAAAGGATTGAATTTGTGTTGACGTATAACGTATTAATACTTAATATCAGGTTGCAACCCGACCTAATCCAATTGCCACCTCCATAAGACGAGCAATGGGGAAGTGTATAATATCTAATACTCCTTCCGTCCCACCTCAATTGTCCCACTTTCCTTTTTCGTACGTCCCACCTCAATTGTCTCGTTACTTAAAAAGGCAATTTTTTCACACTCAACAATAAAATATTGATTCCACTCAACTTACTTTACACTCACATTCCTTGGTTATTGTGCCCGGTCAACCCGGGACAATTCAGCCGGGACGGAGGGAGTATTAATAAAACAATTATTTTTGCATCAGCGCGCTTTATTCATATGTCTGGAATCTCTTTGTTTGTTTCAATTTCCTCGACTGCTTCTTTATGAAATATCTGCAGTCGGGTTAAGCAAGCAAATGCAAATGCTTCAGAATTTAAAAAAAGAGAAGGTCTTGGATTAGGCAGGCCTAAACGGTTTAGGCGGATTTTATCCATTAACCCAAGCCCAAACCCATATAATCACTACCAGAAATTTGCGATTTTGCGACCGAAAAATCGGTTGCAAATCGGTTGCAAACTGCTGTTTTGCGACCGATTTGCGACCGATTTCGTCCGTCGCAAAAACTTTGGTCGCAAAAAAAATTGCGACCGAAAATTGAATCGGTTGCAAATAAATTTCCTTTAAAATTTTTTTTTTATTATTTTTTTGAACCAGTTTTGAACCGGCCGGTCCAACCATCTTGAACCGGCCGGTCCAACCATCAAATTTGGTGGCTTGCGTCCAAGAGGGTTCGAACTCGGCACCTCCCGCACGCGCGCCGCGCGCGTTACCGCTGAACCAAACAATAATCTCATTCTTTATACGTACTAAAAAATATACATATTTAAAAAAAAAGGAATTTTGCAACCGATTTGCGACCGAATTTTCGGTCGCAAAATTTAGCAACGGAAAAATCGGTCGCAAATCGGTCGCAAATTCGTAATTCCGTCGCAAAATTAAAAATTTCTATTCGGTCGCAATTCCGTTGCTAGTCGGTCGCAAAATCGCGACCCTTTTTTTTTTGGTCGCAAATCGGTCGCAAATTCGCAATTTTTTTGTAGTGAATATATCCTAATTGGGGATTAATAAACCCTATTTGGGATGGGTGAATCCATTGGGTAGGATAAAACCCGCCTAAACCATTTAGGCCTGCCTAACACAAGTTTTTGCCTTAAAAAAATTGATGAAATGGGAAGAAAATAGAATGAGATTTTAGTCAACTGTTGAGATTCTTTACCAACGACGACCAAATTAATCAGTTGGTGGTTCAATACTTCAATTAGCCCTTGCCGAAGCTCCCAAATTATGATATTGTCCGCTTTGTACCGAGAACAAGTCCATACGAATTTATTCTCCGGCATCTTCTTTCCTACACCATATGGGACAACTTGGATTAGCCGCCCCAACAGAACTATAATCAAAAGTACATATAACTTAATTTCAAAAATCTAAATTAATTTGCTTTAGTAATAAATGGTAGGGTGTTCGAAATTCGGTTCAATCTTCCCTTAACAGGAGGAAAGACCCGCTCCCTAGCTCGAGGTGTAAATGATTTGAATGTCTTATCTATACAAGTCATGAGTTCAAAAAGAATTATAATCAAAAGTATAACCTAATTTCAAAAATCTAAATTTGCTTTAGTAATGAATGGTAGTTTTCGAAGTCGCTATTCAATCTTCCCTTAACAGAAGGAAAGACCAGCTCCCTAGCTCGAGGTGTAAATGATTTGAATGTCTTATCTATATAAGTCATGAGTTCAAAAAGAACAATAATCAAAAGTATAACTTAATTTCAAAATTCTAAATTAATTTGCTTTAGTAATGAATGGTAGGGTGTTCGAAATCGGATTCAATCTTCCCTTAACAGGAGGAAAGACCGGCTCCCTAGCTCGAGGTGTATATGATTTGAATATCTTATCTGTATAAGTCATGAAAGACCCGCTCCGTAGCTCGGGGTGGAAATGATTTGAATATTGTCTTATCTGTATAAATCATGAGTTCGAACTTCAACGAGAACATTTAAGCGAAACAAAGAAAATTAAATGAAGACCGAGACGACGACCGAGAAGGGTATTGCAAGAAGGGTAGTACCTATGTAGCCTAGCTAGGGGCCAAATGTGGAATTAGTAGTCTCGTTTTGGCTCCATGAAAGCAAATAATTCCAACAGAAGAAAAGTCAGAGAAATATGAATCGTTAAGATTGAAATCAAGTAACTATCCATCCTTCTATGATTCACTTATCTTGCTACACATGTGGAAAATTCTTGACCGCGGCGACGACTGAGTAGGCCAATGCAACTCATCTTCGAAACCTTATAAATACCCCCCTCCATGCAAAGCTAATTCTCATCCCAACATGAAATTAATGATGATGAGTTTGAGTGGTAAACCAATGTCTGTTTTGTGGGTTGTTTTGCTGGTGTTTATGATGCATCATCATCAAGTGATGAGTGAGAGTGAGAGTGAGACGCCGCCGCTCCAGACCCAAGATCTCGCCACCCGAGCCCAGCCCAAGGTGGCGGCGAGACGGCTCAAGGATGAAGATGACTATGGGCCGTATGGGCCGGGGGGTGGCGGGGGGTCATCATATTCGTATTTGCCGCCCGATTGTTGTAAATATGGCCCGCCCGAATGTTGTAAGTGATTTTGTACGGCCGGGTGACGATGAATGATGGAATTCGCATAGAAATATATATGGTCTTAAGATGATGAATTGTAGAATTCTGAAAGAATTCAATATATATAAATGTTATCTTGTATGAACTTATAATGAATAAATTTGTGGCGTTGTCTATTTATATATAAATTTTGAGATACACAAATTCTATTAGAAATAAAAATATATATATATTGTTAAAAATATATGATTTTAGGCAAGTACTCCCTCCGTCCCGAATGAATTGTCCACTTTGCTTTTGGCATAATAACAATGCGAGTAAAAATAGAGGAAATTAATATTTTATTAGTGAATGTTTATTAATTTTTCATTTTAGGTAAATAGACAATTAAATGAGACGAACAAAGAAAGAAAGGTGGACAATTAGAGTGGGACTAATTAATAAGTCAGACTAGAGTCTTTATTATTAAGCCGAATTATTCTGACCCATAACAATAATTTCTCACCTTTATCGAGTTTTTAGAATTTGATGTTGGTGAATCCGTGTAGATAATGGAAATGATTGCTTGAGTTGTTTAGAACGAGAGAATCCTTCAGACCCTGAATAAGTAATCATAAAAAATATAATTAATTAATTATAATAAAAAAAATTCTAATAAATATTGATAAAAATCTTATTTTAAATATCAGTAGATAAGAAATCATAAAAAGCACAATTTATATTTATATATATACTAAATAAGAATAGTGAAAAAGAAAATTGTTACAGCCAAAAAATATTACATCAATATTTAATTTAATTTTATTTATTATTTCTTCTATTATAATATAGATATACAATAAATAATAATAAAATATAACAAAATTATATTTTGTCTTTTTTTTTCTTTAAAATATTGCATATCACTAATTTATAATATTAAATTTTTAAATAATACAAATATTGTATTATTAATGGATAATATCTAAATCAAATTTCTTCGACTTTGTATTTATATATTTCTTTTTATTTTTATTAAATTTATAGATATAATTTGACGTATAATTTGGAAAGTAATTTATATTATAATATATTATTGAAGGGAAAATGTTAATATATATATATATATAACTTTATTAATTATATTTTAATATTATAAAATACGATAATATATATTTGATTTGCAAATTATGGAGTGTAAATCTAATTTATAAAAAATCTAAAATCTGAATAAGAAGTCCAGTACAAAACCACTTAAGCCCATTAAAGAAAACTATGCATGCCCAGTCTTGCCTTGCGCAGTCACATTATATTGCACACATGTCCCATTTGAGTTTAATAAAAATAAAATAAGTATTATTGATCAGGATCCGAAAGATAGTTTAAATATTATTCAAGGCTAAAAATTTTTAATTATCAATTCATAACTTATAAAAATTATAAAATTATCAATTTAGGACCCAAAAGATCATAAAATTCTCAACCCACAACCTTAAAGATCAGGTTCTGGATTGAGAATTATATGATCTTTCAGGTCCTGAATTGAAAATTCATCTTTTAATTATTTAATCGATAATTAAACTATTTTTTTTGTCTTAAATCGACAATTCTACTAAATAAAAATCACCCATAAAAAAGATTTTCATGAAAATAATTGACATTTTATTTAGTAAATAATTAAGAGTGGTTGCCACTTGCCAGTCAAAAGATTATTCTCTTGAAAATATGATATGTTACTCATTTATTATATTTACTGTTTTTTAAAATATTACAAAAATAAGATATTTTATGGGATAATATTTAAATCAAATTTTGTGTCTAATATATTTCTTTATATTTTTATTAAATTTATATATATAGTTTGGCGTATGATATAGAAAATAATTTATATTACAATATATTAAATGTAATATTAATGAATAAAATTAAATATATTGAAAAATAATCACTAAAAATATTAATATATATATAACATTGTTAATTATGTTATAATGTCATAAATAAAACTCATACACTTGGTTGGCGCATAGTGTGGATGTAAATCTATGACATCAAATCAATTTTATTTTATTTTTTAAAATCTTGCTTTATTTGATATTTTCTATATTATAACAAGTTCATATATTTCAATAGAAATATTAAAAATTTCAACAAAATCATATATATATTTTTTTAGTAAAATATTGCATTTTCTCTATTTTATCTTATTTTATATTTTAAACAATGCAAGTATAATGTTAAAAGAATAATATAAATATAAGTTGTGTATTGCTTTGGTCAATTTTGAGTCAAACCCACGAAATCCAATTAAATATTGTGTCGGGTATGGTTCGACTCGTGAAATTCATATGACCCGCCAATGAAATTAATCAATTAATTAAATATAAAAAAATTTGTGTTAAACAGATCATTTTCATGTTAAACAGGTTATTTTCATGTTAAATAAATTATTTTCGTGTTAAACATATCAATATTGATTAACGTGTAGTTAAATATCTCCTTTCGGGTTCACCTGAAAATAAAAAGATTATATTCGAATTGACTTTTCTGACCCATAAAATAAACAGATCAAGTTTGAATTGACGTGTAACATATTAATATCATGTTGCGACTCGGCCCAACCCAATTGCCATATCTATAAGACGAACAATTCGGAAGTGTATAGTATTTATTATTAATATAACAATTATATTTTTTGCATCAGCTTTATTTATCTCTGGAATCTCTTTGTTTTTTTCCACTTCCTCGACGACCAAATCAGTTGGTGGTTTCATTAGGCCTTGGCAAAGCTCCCAAAATATCCTCGATGAGGTTTACCACATCAGCTGCACCACAAACAAAAAACAAAGACCAGCTCCGATCCCTAGTTTCGGGTTTAAATAATTTAAACGTCTTATCTATATAAGTCATGAGTTCAAGCTTTCAACGAAGACATTTAAGTAGAACAAAGAAAAAGGGAAGACCGGAGACGACGACCCGGAAGTAGGGCTGGCAATTTCTGACACGACACGGTAACACGACACGAACCCGCACGATAATAATGGGGTTAAACACGACACGATTCGACACGACACGAACACGACAAAACACGACACGAACACGAACACGATAATTACCTGTTAAGAACCCGAAAATTACAAGTTTAAACGATAATTACCTGTTAACACGAAACGATAATTACCTATTAACACGATATTGACATGAATTTGACACGAACACAACACGAACACGACACGAACACGAGAATCTTTTAAGAAATAAATAATGGGTAACACGAACACGACACGACACGAACACGATATAATTATTGGATAACACGATATATTATCATGTAACACGATCCGACACGAACACAACACAACACGAACACGACACGAAATCTAGTGTTCTTAATGGGTCGACACGATAACGACCCAACACGCACGAATTGCCAGCTCTACCCGGAAGGGTACTGCAAGAAGGGTAGCCTTGGGGTTGTCTCGTTTTGCCTCCACGAAAGCAAATAATTATCCATCCTTATATGATTCACTTATTTTGCAACACTTGTGGAGAGTTCTTGGCCGCAAATACTGAGTAGGCCAATGCAAAGCATAAATATCTCAACCGGGTCATCTTTGAAACCCAGGTATATATTTATACCCCCTCCCCTCTATGCAAAGCTAATTCTCATCCCAACATGAAATTAATGATGAGTTGGAGTGGGAAATCAAGGTATGTTTTGTGGGTTGTTTTTTTGTTGGTGGTTAATTTTATGATGATGCATCATCATCAAGTGATGAGTGAGAAGCCGCAGCTCCGGACCCAAGATCTCGCCACCCGAACCCGGCTGAAGGTGGCGGCTTAAAGGCTCAACGGTAAAGGTGACTATGAGGGGCAACCATGGCCTACACCACCGTACGCGCCGGGCCCGCCGCCCCGCCCTATTGTTGTAAGTGATTTTGTATGGCCCCAGGTGATGATGAATGATGGAATTCGTAGAGAATTCAATACATATATAACATATGGGAAGCTCTCAGGTTAGGCGCGCCTAATTATTTAGGCAAATTTTATCCATTAACCCAAACTCATTTAATATACCCTAATTGAGGATTAATAAACCCTATTTGGGTGGGTGAACCCATTTAAATATGGATAAACCCGCCTAAACCGTTTAGGCATGCCAAGGCAAATTTTTGCCATAACATATAATGTATCTTGTATGGTCTTAAAATGATGAATGATGGAATTCTGAGCGAATTCAATATATATAAATGTATCTTGTATGATCTTATCATGAGTAAAACTATGGCATGGTCTACTTATATATAATTTTCGGTGTGCCCAAAAATGATACGGCCCATTTTGAATCCATTTCACACCAAGTCCATCAAAGAGCCCATGAAAAGATGGTATTGAACTAAAGATAGAGTAGACTCGGTAAAGTGATTGAGTTACCTGGTGATCGAACCATGACGGTACGAGCCATCTTTGGACCACTTCGCGAATCAAGGCACATATACTTTGGAAATGCTAATTCAGAGGGAAGCAACTGGTTGAGCCCCATAGCTTGAAGGCAATCCGCGGAGTAATCAGACTTGGCATATACGGAGAAGATATTATATATCTTTGTATCCTTATTGTAAACGATTTACCATTATTTGTATTGGATTTAGGGGTGGGAATAGGTCGGGCTACCCGACAGGGGCCTATGGCCTAGCCTACCACAGGCCAGGCCAATTTCGTAAATAGGCCAGACTTAGGCTATTTAAAAAGCCTATTTAGCTAAGCAGGCCCGGGCTCAAGCTCGAAAATAGGCCTACTAAGCCTAACAGGTCGGCCTATGAAAATAATCATATATTATATAATCAATTAAATATATTTATTATCTAGAATTAAAAATTTATTTATGATTTATGAATAATAAAATAAGTTAAATAAATCATTTGTTACTAAATAATATATTTATCTAATTTATTAAATGTATTTGTTATTGAAATAACATAATATATTTATAACTTAAAAATAAAATATACATTATAAATTTTAAGTAGGCTCTCATAGGCTTTATACAGGCTAAAGATCAGGCCTATTTCATTAAAAAGGTCAGGCTTAGGCCTACAAAAAGGCCTACTATGGATAACAGGCCAGGCTCAGTCCTCTTCAAGTTATAGCAGGCCCAGGCCTTCGGGACCAAAGCCCAGCCTAGCCCAGCCTATTCCCACTCCTAATTCGATTTGAATAGGAAATAACCTATTTAAGGTAGATAAAGATTAAGATATATTTTACTACATCTAAATTAATATTCTTTGTATAATTAGGAATCTCTCCCTATAAATACCCAAATTACTATTGTAAAAAGAGGGATTTTCCGACTATTATTCTAAATAATAAAGTTCTGCAATAATTCTCCGTTATTTCCAAGTATTCTATCTTAAATGTAATCTGTGAAATATAATATAATGAATCAACAATTTTTATTTTTTTATTCAAAACAGAAATACATGAATAAACATCACATTTTACAAAACCATTCTCGGAAATCATTCGGCCAGAATTTTGGTTCATCAATATCTGCACCAATATTAGCTAAACTATGACATCTTAAAACATGTGGTATATCAAGAATAAATCATTCCTTTAGTCTAATGATCGTGTTTGCCATGTTTTTCCGAAGGTATGCAGATCTTTCATAAGAATCCCTCAACATTTGTACAACATTAATGAAATTTAAAAATCTCGAGATTGGACCTAAATCATATTGCAAGCATAAACAACCAATACCATACAGAGCAGCAATAATCTCAATCTCAAAAACCGAGCTTGGTCTGGCAACTGATTTAGCAAATGCTGCACGAAATACTATTTGAAATGAAAAATATTGTTAAAACTTACATGATTTTACACAAGTATTTTTTTTTTCAAATTTTGATATGATTAATAGGTGGGGCCGGGTCTTTATTATTAAGCCAAATTGCTTTGGTTCATAAGAATAGTTCCTCACCTTTAACAAGTTTTTAGAGTTCAATGTTGGCGAATCCTTCATAAGTTCAAACCCTCTATAAGTAATTATAAAAAATACAATTAATTAATTATAATGATATTATTCATATAAAAAATTTGTGATTATTATTTTTAAACAAGAATCAATAGCACTACCATGTTAATTTTAGCAAGTAATTCCGATTCATGTTGAAAAGAGATGATTTTTCATTCTCTATTTTTGCAAATAAGTTGAACGTGGATATGTAATATTTCACTTAAGTTTATATGGTTCAATTTGCTGCTTTTGTTTCAAAACTATACTTGTACGTTGGTGCGTATTGGGTGACTTTGTATGATAAAAGAATTTAAAGAATTTCTAATAGATGAGTAGGGTCGGCAATCTCCGACTCAACATGATAATCCGACACGAACTTAATTAATATGATACAAACAGTTTGGGTCAAGTCATTTCGGGTTCGGATCAATTTCGAGTCGTACCCACGAAACCCAATTAAAAATTGTATCAGGTTTGGGTCAGTTTTGTGTTAAATAAATTATTTTCGTGTTAAATGAGTTGTTTTTCGCGTTAAACAGGTCATATTGATTAAAGTTAAATTTTACACCATAGTTAAACAAATTGATTAGGTTATTTTGGGTTCACCTGAAAATAAAAAAGTCGTATTCAGATTGAATTTTCTAACCCAGAAAATAAACAGATCAAGTTTGGATTGACATGTAACATGTTAATATCAAGTTGCAATCCGACCCAACCTAATGCCACCTCTATAAGACGAGCAATTGGAAGTGTACGTATAATATCTAATATTGAAATCTCTTTGTATGTTTCCACTTGCTCAAAGCTCCCAAAATATCCTCGATGAGGTTTGTTGTGGCAAGCAAGAAAAATAATAGAGAAAATAAAAAAAACAGGAAAACTTGTAATTTTATTCCATCAACTAAGTATATAAAGACAAAAGAAATTAGAAATCTAAATTAACTAAATATATTCAAAACTAGACATATATGAAAACTATATGCCTCTAAACTAAAGATATCTAAAAACTAAAGATATCTATAAATCAAAGATATCTAAACATATCTTAGAAGGATATATATACGAGATTATCTAACAAGGTTCACCCAGATCAGTTGCACCATAAACAAAACCAAGATCGGCTCCTAATTTCGGGTGTAAATGAACGTCTTATCTATAACTAAACCATGAGTTCGGACTTCAACGAGCACATTTAAGTAGAACAAAGAAAAAGGGAAGACCGAGAGGACGACGACCGGGAAGGGTACCTACCTATGTGTCGCCTAGGGGCCAAATGTTAAATTAGTTGTCTCGTGTTGCCTCCATGAAAGCAAATAATTCCGACATAAGAAAAGTCAGAGAAATATGAATCGTAAAGATTGAAATCAAGCAATTATCCATCCTTCTATATATCATTCATTAATTTCACAACACATGTGGAAAATTCTTGACCGCAACGACGATTGAGTAGGCCAATGCAATGCATAAATATCTCATTTTTGAAACCCGGGTTTAATTATAAATACCCCCTCCATGCAAAGCTAATTCTCATCCCAACATGAAATTAATGATGATGAGTTTGAGTGGTAAATACATGTATGTTTTGTGGGTTGTTTTGTTGGTCGTTAATGTTATGTTAATGCATCATCGAGTGATGAGTGTGAGTGAGAGTGAGACGGGGCAGGTCCGGACCCAAGATCTCGCCACCCAAACCCGGCTCAAGGGTGAAGGTGACTATGAGGGGCAACCACGGCTACCACCAGCGTATAAAACCCCGTTTCCAGGGCCGCCCTATTGTTGTAAGTGATCTTGTACGGTCGAAGCTAAGTGATGGTGAATGATGGTATTCACAGAGAATTCAATTTATAATAATATATAAATGTATCTTGTATGGTGTTGATATTGAATTCTGAGAGAATTCAATATATATAAATGTATCTCGTATGATCTTATAATGAATAAATTTATGGCGTGATCTATTTATATATAAATTTTTGCATGCTCAAATTCTATTAGAAATGAAAAATATTGTTAAAAATAAATGATTTTAGGCAAGAATTCTTTTTATAATCCCGATTTGAGTAATAGGTCGGACTGGGATCTTTATTATTAATCCGAATTATTTTGACTCATAACAATAATTTCTCGACTTTGTCGAGTTTTTAGAGTTTGATGTAGGTGAATCTTTTTAGATAATCGAAATGATTGCATGAGTTGTTTTGAACAAAATGAATCCTTCACACCCAAAATAAGTAATCATACAAAAATACAATCAATTAATTCTAATAAATATAATTCTAATAAATATGAATAAAAATCTTGTTCTAAATATAAGTATACAAGAATCATAATTCATAAAAGGCACAATTAATTAAATGAAATATAGTGTTTTACTTAATTAAAATTGTAAAAATAACCTACCTTATCCCATGAGAAAAAAAAAAGAATTGTATTCATTAAATCCAAATAAATTAATGATTGATATGCATTCAAGCAATATTGAAAACATAATCAAGCAACATTCTTATTTTCTCACCAAATACTTTTTCTCACCGGATCCAACCCATATATGTATTTACGAGAATAGTGGAAAAGAATAATGGGCTTAACCTAGTTTATAGAAAATCTAAATTCTGAATTAGAAGCCCAGCACAAAACTTCTTTAAAGCCCATTAAATAAAATTTTGCATGTCTAGTCTTGCTTTTACAGTCACATTATTTTTGAATTATTTACATATTGCACACGTGTCCCATTTGAGTTTAATTAAAAATAAATAAAAATTACCCCTAAGAAAGATTTTGATTAAAATAATTGACATTTTATCTAGTAAAAGACTCAGAGTGGTTGCCACTTGCCACTCAAAATAATGTGTCACTGTTTAAAAATAACATTTTAAAACAATTAAAAATCATATTTTTAAGAAATTAACTTCCTTAATTTCTTGCAAGTTTTTGAGTTAATAGTCTTTTCAAAAAAAAAAAAAAAAAAACTCATGATATACATCAAGGATTAAGGATTTAAATATTAGATATAGAAAAAAGATTTCTTGATCCCGTCATGAGTGATTATTCCCCATAATTAGTTGTGCACAATTGATTAAAATCATAATTTATTTCTTGATTTTGGTTTATTTTAATCTTCTTTTCATTTTAGTGGATGAATTAGTGTCATGATAATTGCCATTTTTACCAACCGTGAACCGTTGAATATAAATCAAGATTTTTAAATATGATGCACTATCTACTCTTTTTTACGTGGCAGATAGAATAAAAAATTGGATTTTATAGGATGTATATTTAAATTAATGTAAGTTTTTTTTTAAAAAAATGGGATCTTTTGGAGGACGTTATTCCTTGCAGCAAAGTGGATCATGTTGGAGTAAAGTGTAAAATATAAATTATTAATAAAATATAATAATTGTTGATGTAGCACGTGGTGGGATTTTATTTTGTTTAAGATCTCATGTAGTGTGAGACTGTGAGTGCTCTTAGCTTTGATTCTTTGAACTATTTATTATTGCACACATGTCCCATTTTGAGTTTAATAAAAAATAAAAATCACCCTTAAGAAAGATTTTGATGAAAATTATTGACATTTTATCTAGTAAAAAATTCAGAGTGGTTGCCACTTGTCAGTAAAAAGAACGAGTCACTCGTTAAAAATAACATTTTAAAATAATAAAAAATCATTCTTTTTAAAGAAATTAACTTCCTTTGTGCATTGATTGCTACCTCTTAATTTCTTGCAAGTATTTGAGTTCATAACTTCCAAAAAAAAACCCTGGTATATGTTGAGGTCGGATTCGTACGGATACGGCCCCGGGAACTGCAAATTCAAATAACACATGAAACAGCGATAAACAATGCGTAAAATTGAAAGGAAGTAAACGCGGCAGACTGAAAGAGCTCAATTCAACGAATATAACAGACTACAAAGTTAGATGGTTGGCCCGACGGTATCGAGCTCGACAATCTTAATGAATACAACTCGAGATAAGAACTCAGAGAATAGGGGGCTAATGAGAATAGAGCTTAATTGTATATTGCGTGGTTAGATGCCAAAAATTGGCTTACAAGGGGTTATAAATAAAGGCTTGAATTCGCTAGGTTTCCCAGAAATTTTGCAAGGTCCGTTGGACAGCGAACTTCGGCTTTATCGGAGTTGTTGAACCGTTCGCCCCCAATCGCTTTTGAGAATCTCACGAGCTTATCTTCTTGATGCTCGATGACCTTCCCGACCATTGAGTAACTCCTTAGTATCCGTTGGGTGCCCTGTTCCAGCTTGTCGTACTGCTTCTCGTCTTGGCCGAACTGCCTTGGTCGGACTTACTCCCTGCAAACTTTCGTTGGACAACTTCTTCTTTCAGACTGCTTCCTGCTGGGCTAGTGTATTACTTGGCCTGAAAAAATGATGGTGGGCCTCTAAGATGGGCTGACTTTTATCGTACCTAGGGGTGTAAATGAGCAGAGCTACTCGTGAGCTACTCGGAGATCGACTCGAAAAAAGCTCGATCGAAATTCGATCGTTTAATAAACGAACCGAGCTCGAGCTTCGAGTCGAGCTCGAGCTTGGTTATGTTCGGTTCGCCAGGCTCGCGAACATGT
>JAPKLW010000065.1:53302-136795 GCA_026898455.1 Plectranthus barbatus | reverse complement strand
AGCCCTTTCGAGGTGTTCATACTTATGCCTTAATTCTCTAGACAGGGAACTCGTGATGAGCCAGAAGGCAAACTCATCAGCATCCTCCCATCTATCATAGAATTCAAGCTCAAGTTCGCACACTCCTCTTAGAGAACGCAACAGTGGATCCATGTAAAGAACATGTGCTTGATTTTTCAGATAAAGGATGTGTTTGATGCAGAAACTCCATTCATGGAAGTTTGGACCAGTTAGAGGATTGAGAGCAAGTATATGATCGACAGTAGACATAGACATATCTGAAACAATAAAGAATATTAAATAAGAACATACATGTTGAACTTCGAAAACAAATGCATTGAAAACCTTTTAATAAATCAAATACAAATGTTTTCCACTAATTGCCCAAGAGTTCCCACCGCAAGCTACACTCGTAGACGTTTACGATGTCACCCTCAACCAGAACTGCGGGTTTTAAGCCCCAATCCATTTAATTTCACTACCATATCAGGATGCTTTTGACACTAGAAATTAATAATTAGTGAAAGCCTTAGACCAAGCCATCTCTCAAGAACAGGGATGCAATTCTTGCATTATATTCTAAGATACTTCTAAGCAATTAACCACAAATTTAACTCCGGCCAAAAGAGACAGTTTAGCATGGCACGTAACCATACTGCACAGCCCTTAAAGCTTCTGTTATCTATAATTTAAAGCAATCCTTGAATACTTGTGAAAGAGGTCTACGCAAGCTACACTCGTAGACGTTTACGCAAAGCCCTCCCACTATTCACATGATTTAAATTGTTTGTTTAGAAATCCCAACAGCTGTACCCATGCTCCTCCGGGAACTAGCAAGCTACACTCATAGACGTTTACTAGAACGAGAGATACACTTACAGCCTAGGACCGCTTCGTGGAGGTCTATTGATTTTAATTTAAAAATCTGCTTAGTATTTTTCTTTTAAAAGGTTTCTTTATGCGCACACATAATTTCCTTGTTATTATATTTTTCAAATTTTTGCATGTATTTAAACAAGCCCAAAAATTCCCAAAATATAATCCAACAAAAGAAATTAATAACATAAGCATGCTTGGAAAACTGTAAATAATAAAAGCAGTAAAACATGCTTTTCCTATTATCTACACATGCTTAATTGCGCACATAAATAAATCACATATCATACGAGGACAATTAAGGCAAACAAAAATTCCTCGTGGCCCCAAAAAAATTGAAAATAATATCTATCTATCACAAATTTGAAATTTGAATTAATTTGGATAAATCCAAATCTTTTCAAATCTTCCAAATCGTCAAGGGCCTTCAAATCTGGATACACCAGATCTTTTGGATTTTTAGGCCTTTGTGATCTGATGATTTTCCCTAACCCTAATGCAAACCCTAGGGTTTACACAAGATTGCACAAACTACAAAAACACAAGCCACCGTGACGGGACAGTGATCACTGTAATTTCTACAGATTAATTATAGAAATAGTGGCAAATAAATTTGTAAACCCTAAGGTTATCGATCCAGGGGAATGAAACAACGAAAAATCCTTAAGTATTAAGTCAGACGTTCTTGAAAATACTGGTTAGGAAAATCAGATAAAAAGTTTTGGTTGTTTTGAAAAGTGCAATACTTGCTAATGAAAATTAAACAGGAAATTAAAAGGCTTTTGAATTCAAATAAGAGAAGCACAGATTCCAGGGATATCTACCTATCAAGTATAGGGGTGTAAATGAGCAGAGCTACTCGTGAGCTACTCGGAGATCGACTCGAAAAAAGCTCGATCGAAATTCGATCGTTTAATAAACGAACCGAGCTCGAGCTTCGAGTCGAGCTCGATAAGATTATCGAGCCGAGCTCGAGCTTGGTTATGTTCGGTTCGCCAGGCTCGCGAACATGTTCGAGTTCGAGCTCGAATCGAGCTCGATCTCGAACATGTTCGCGAGCAGGCTCGTTTAGCAAGCTCGCGAGCAGGTTCGCGAGCAGGCTCGTTTAACAGGCTCGCGAGCAGGCTCGTTTAACAGGCTCGCGAGCAGGTTCGTGAACAGGCTCGTTTAAGATATCGCGAGTATACTCGTTAATAAGCTCGTGAATAAGCTCGTTTATAATTAAATTTGAATATTTTAATATTTCTATAATTTTTATTATTATATAATTATATTTCATATTTATTTGACAATACTATATCTATATGTCAATAAATAACAATAATATGATCAAACAAACCATACCATATAAAAAACTTAATTTATATAAAAATTAAGATAAATATTATATTAGGAATGAAAATTACTTATATGAGTGATAATTTTTTCAAATATAATTTCTTAGATATATGTGATTTTAAAATTTCATTTAATCAAATTAGTTAATTTCATTTAAAAATTAAACAATTCATTTTATGAGAAATTTATGTTATTTGTAAATCTAAGAGAAACTTAAACAAATAATATATTATTATTGAAATAATAATGTGTATATACTTTTAAATTGTAATATATTTAAAAAAATGAACACATAGTGGAAAGTTAAGATAAAAATATATAATTAAAACAAACTCATAGGTTATATTACTCAATACACAAATATTAATGTATAATAAGTTTATACAAACAATTAAATCATAATACTTTTGTTAAAATGTATATATAATGGAAAAGTAAGATATAATTATATAATTAAAACAAACTCATAAGTTATATTACTCAAAATATAAATATTAATGCATAGTATATGATATGATATATATATATATATATATATATATATATATATATATATATATATATATATTTTAAAATCATTAAATCATTATACTTTTGCTAGAATTATAGATAATAGTAAAGTAAGATAAAAATATATAATTAAAATAAACTCCAAAGTTAGTTACTCAATATTCAAATATATGTGAATAATATATGCATATAACTTATTAAATCATAAAGTAAGAATAAAAATATAGTTAAAACAAACTCCTAAGTTATAATTACTCAAAATACAAATATTAGTGCATAGTATATGATATATCTATTAAAATCATTAAATCATAATACTTTTGCTAGAATTATAGATAGTAAACTCCAAAGTTAGTTACTCAATATTAATGCATGGTATATGATATATCTATGAAAACTATTAAATCATATGAGCTTTGTTAAAATGTATATTTTAACAAAAAAAATTATATTTTTTTCTCTATAATTTGTATATTTTATTAATTATGATGTTTATATTTTATCACTATAATTTGTATATTTTAATTAAAAAATTATACTTTTTTTCTCTAAACGAGCTCGAGTCGAGCTCGAACTCGAGCTTACAAAGTTGAATCGAGCTCGAACTCGAGCTCACGAGCATACTCGCGATCTCTTAAACGAGCCTAATCACGAGCCTGCTCGCGAACCTGCTCGCGAGCCTGTTAAACGAGCCTACTCGCGAGCCTGCTCGAATACAACCTTGCCGAACCGAACTCGAGCCGAGCTCGAGTCGAGCTCGAGCTTTTACAATCGAGCTCGAGCTCGAGCTCGAGCTCCAAAACCAAAAAAAATTTCGAGCTCGAGCCGAGCTCGAGCTCGAACAAAATCACACGAACCGAGCTCGAGCAGCTCACTACTCGGCTCGGCTCGGTTCGTTTACACCCCTAATCGTACCCCAATAATAGCTCCTTCGGCTTTTCGGACGCCTCTTTAGGGAACCCATGAGTCAAATAGTTAGGCCGAATCGCGTCTTGTTGTCGTCTTTTGGAGGTGAATCATTTTTCCTAGATGTTAGCCCTTCGGACATCTCTGAACAGGGTGGGCCCTGAGGCCGTGCGAGAGGTGCGCCGCACCGGGGTCTCCGAATGAGAGGGGCACCATTTTAAAAAATATATATATGTAGTAATATTATGTTAATTTATGTTAGTACATATTTTAAAAAAACTAACAAAATATTTAGTTTTTAGCTTAACTAAATAGATTAACAAAAATTCATAATTTATATCTATCCTAACACAAATATTTAGTTCAATATAAATTAAAAATTAGATATATTTCTTATTAAAAACAAATATATATAGTCATCATCATATAATTGGTCACAAAAAACTTCATTCTTCTCAACAATGAAATTCTTATGATCTAAAAGTTAGGGTCGTTAGGTAATTCTTCATTTTTTTCTGAATACATGTATGACGTTTATCTTTGATGAGTTTTGTCAAATTTCACAACTGCATGATTTTAGTTTTTTTGTATAGTTGACTAGTTTACATTCATAGTATTAAATTCTTACACGTTATTTTGTTTGATTTTGTTTAGAATTTAGATATTTTAACTTAATTTGGTTAATTTTCAACCGTTATATCATAAACTAAACACCATGCAATATTACACCGCTTTAGATATATTGACTTAGTTAAAAAGATTGAATAGTTTAATACACATAACAATACTCGTTACCGTTGCACAAGCTAAGATATTTTTTTCCAAATATAAGTTATTGAAAGATTATTTACAATCGACTATGTCAAAGATTGATGAACTTGCTTTGACATAATATTGAATATTAATATTTTTATTTATAATTATAAAAAAAAATAGGAGCACCATTTTTCCTACCGAGCCTACAAAATTACAGGACCGGCCCCGTCTCTGAAATAGAGGTCCGGCATAGTTTGTGGGGTGCTCGTGAGCACCTCCTCAGCCGGGGGGACCAGTTTCTCTGTGGGTGGTCCTCTCCTAGCCCCGGAAAGCTGCTGCGAGTGTCGTGACTGCAGGCCCAAAATCGTGGCTTTATGAAGGGGCAATTCGGATTCTGTCCAATTTTGATTTGGCCATCTTGTTAGCCCCTGCGAACTGCTTAAGTTCGCATTTTCGGGGTCTTTAAGTGCGTGGAACTTTCCACGATCTTTTAGTAGAGCACCTGTCGGGATGAATTTGGGTTGACCGGGGCTCGCCTCCCCCTTCTTTTTTTTTTTTTCTTTCTAGGTTTATTTATTTCAAGATTTCAATATTCTTCTTATTTGAAAATGTCTTCCTCTAAATCTGATTCCCAAAATCGTGAGAGTTTGGGTCTGAGGAGTTCAACCTGATGCCTCCGTTTACCCCCTCTCCTCCCCGAAGCTCCATGGAGGCAAATTTTGTTGGCCCGGACTGGAGCCTGCTCTTTCAGGGGCTAAAAAACTAGGCCCAAGTGGGGTCGACTAGGATCTTGATGAGGAGTCTGACTCCGACTCCTCGGACGACAAAATGCTCTCGGAGGTGCTCCAGGGGTTAGATAGGACCATGGGAGGTGGCGAGACCAGCGGTGCGAATCGCGAGGTCGATATCATCGTCCTGGAGCCTAAGGTCGCCGGTGATTTCAAGCTGTCGGCCGACTAGTGCAGTCACTGGGTGCTGGGGCCGTCTCGAAGATCACCAGGGACAACATGAAGGCGTTGGCGGATTCGGTCCACTGCCACGACGTCAGATACAAGATCCCAAAGCCCGATTAGAGGTGCTTCGACCCACTGACCGGGTTCGTTGCCTTCTACACGACAGCCATGGAGAACGGGGTCAGACTACCGATGCACCCCTTCTTCAACGAGGTGCTTGTCTCTTACAACCTTTCTCCTTTCCAAATCGCCCCCAACAGTTGGTGCCACCTGGTCGGGGTGCTCCTCGCGTGGATGGATCTGGGATTTGGTCTTCCGACCGTGATGGAATGGCACAGTATGTACCTGATTAATCAGTGCGCGGACAAGTACTAGTATTATTTCATTTTCAATATTAATCAGTTCGACTAGGAATCGCTTAATGCATTGAAATTTTTTTTAAGAACTATGAGCTTAGAAAATAATAATTAATTGTTATTGGTTTGTTTTGGAATTGGGCTTCCTTTGGTATGATCCTAAATAAGGTCATGGGCTTGGGTTTTATTACTGAGAGAGAGAGAGAGTTGGGCTATTTCAGATTAAAACTGAATTCTATATATTTGCAGTAAGTGATTCTTCTGTTCAATTAAAAAAAGTGACTTTAATAAAAACTTTAAAAAAATGTCTAAATTCTTTTCAAAATTTAAATTTTATACCTTAAAAAAAATAAAGCCTAAAACAACTTTTTTTTTTTTTTTACTTTTTTTTAAGTAATAATAGCAAGAAAGGAAGACCGAAATCGATCACTCGGAACAAGAAAGGGAATGGTCATGGGTTGAGTGAGATACAAAAAGAAATTGCTCATAACATATGAAATTATCCATATAAAAAAAATAAATTATGTGATTATTAATTTTAAACTATAATTTATGGCATTAACATGTTAATTTTTGCAGTTCATTTTATAGTTCAATTTGCTGCTTTCGTTTGAAAACTATATTTGTATGTTGGTGCGTCTATATTTTATGATATGGGTGATTTTGTATGATAAAAGAACCTAAGGAATTTCCAATAGACGAATAGGCGTGTGGCAATCTCCTGCTTGACATGACAATCCAACACGAACTTAATACGGTACAAACGGGTTGGGTCGATCTATTTCGGGTTCGGATTAATTTAAGATCGACCCGCGAAACCCAATTAAAAATAATGTTGGGTTTAGATCAGTTTCGGGTCGACCCGCGAAACCCCTATGACCCGCCAATGAAATTAATCAATTAATTAAATATGAAAATTTTTGTGTTAAATAGATCATTTCGTGTTAAGGAAGTCATATTGATTAAAGTTAAAATCTTCACCATAGTCCTTTCCGGGTTGAACTAAAAATAAACAGGTTGTGTTCGGATTGACTTTTCTAATCCAAAAAAATAAAATGATTGAATTTGTGTTGACGTACAACGTATTAATACTTAATATCAAGTTGCAACCCGACCTAATCCAATTGCCACCTCCATAAGACGAGCAATAGGGAAGTGTATAATATCTAATATTAATAAAACAATTATTTTTGCATCAGCTTTATTCATATGTCTGGAATCTCTTTTTTTGTTTCCACTTCCTCGACAGCTTCTTTATGAAATATCTACAGTCGGGTTAAGCAAGCAAATGCAAATGCTTCAGAATTCAAAAAAAATTGATGAAATGGGAAGAAAATAGAATGAGATTTTAGTCAACTGTTGTGATTCTTTACCAACGACGACCAAATTAATCAGTTGGTGGTTCAATACTTCAATTAGCCCTTGCTGAAGCTCCCAAAATATGATATTGTCCGCTTTGTACCGAGAACAAGTCCATACGAATTTATTCTCCGGCATCTTCTTTCCTACACCATATGGGACAACTTGGATTAGCCGCCCCAACAGAACTATAATCAAAAGTACATATAACTTAATTTCAAAAATCTAAATTAATTTGCTTTAGTAATAAATGGTAGGGTGTTCGAAATTCGGTTCAATCTTCCCTTAACAGGAGGAAAGACCCGCTCCCTAGCTCGAGGTGTAAATGATTTGAATGTCTTATCTATACAAGTCATGAGTTCAAAAAGAATTATAATCAAAAGTATAACTTAATTTCAAAAATCTAAATTTGCTTTAGTAATGAATGGTAGTTTTCGAAGTCGCTATTCAATCTTCCCTTAACAGGAGGAAAGACCGGCTCCCTAGCTCGAGGTGTAAATGATTTGAATGTCTTATCTATATAAGTCATGAGTTCAAAAAGAACAATAATCAAAAGTATAACTTAATTTCAAAATTCTAAATTAATTTGCTTTAGTAATGAATGGTAGGGTGTTCGAAATCGGATTCAATCTTCCCTTAACAGGAGGAAAAACTCGTTCATTTGAATATCTTATCTTAATAAGTCATGAAAGACCCGCCCCTAGCTCGGGGTGGAAATGATTTGAATGTCTTATCTTTATAAATCATCTTTATAAATCATGAGTTCGAACTTTAACGAGAACATTTAAGCGAAACAAAGAAAATTAAATGAAGACTGAGACGACGACCGAGAAGAGTATTGCAAGAAGGGTACGTACCTATGTAGCCTAGAGGCCAAATGTGGAATTAGTTGTCTCGTTTTGGCTCCATGAAAGCAAATAATTCCAACAGAAGAAAAGTCAGAGAAATATGAATCGTAAAGATTGAAATCAAGCAATTATCCATCCTTGTATCATTCATTAATTTCACAAAACATGTGGAAAATTCTTGACCGCAGCGACGACTGAGTAGGCCAATGCAATGCTTAAATATCTCATCTTTGAAACCCGGGTATAATTATAAATACCCCCCTCCATGCAAAGCTAATTCTCATCCCAACATGAAATTAATGATGATGAGTTTGAGTGGCAAATCAATGTGTGTTTTGTGGGTTGTTTTGCTGGTGTTGATGATGCATCTTCATCAAGTACTGATGAGTGAGAGTGAGAGTGAGACGCCGCCGCTCCAGACCCAAGATCTCGCCACCCGAACCCAGCCCAAGGTGGCCGCGAGACGGCTCAAGGATGAAGATGACTATGGGCCGTATGGGCCGGGGGGCGGCGGGGGGCCATTTACGTATGGCGGCTATGGGGCGCCGGGGCCGCCGCTAAAGCCCTAATGTTGTAAGTGATTTTGTACGGCCGGGTGACGATGAATGATGGAATTCGCATAGAAATATGTATGGTCTTAAGATGATGAATTGTAGAATTCTGAAAGAATTCAATATATATAAATGTTATCTTGTATGAACTTATAATGAATAAATTTGTGGCGTTGTCTATTTATATATAAATTTTGAGATACACAAATTCTATTAGAAATTAAAAAAAAATATATTGTTAAAAATAAAAGATTTTAGGCAAGTACTCCCTCCGTCCCGGATGAATTGTCCACTTTGCTTTTGGCACAATAACAATGCAAGTAGAGATAGAGGAAATTAATATTTTATTAGTGAGTGTGTATTAATTTTTCATTTTAGGTAAGTAAACAATTAAATGAAACGAACAAAGAAAGAAATGTGGATAATTAAAATGAGACGGTGTGAGTATTATTCTTTTTATTCAAATTTCGATCTAATTAATAAGTCAGATTAGAGTCTTTATTATTAAGCCGAATTATTCTGACCCATAACAATAGTCTCTCACCCTTATTGAGTTTTTAATTAGAGTATAATGTTGGTGAATCCGTGTAGATAATGGAAATGATTGCTTGAGTTGTTTAGAACGAGAGAATCCTTCAGACCCTGAATAAGTAATCATAAAAAAATATAATTAATTAATAATAAAAAAAAATTCTAATAAATATTGATAAAAATCTTATTTTAAATATCACTAGATAAGAAATCATAAAAAAACACAATTTATATTTATATATATACTAAATAAGAATAGAGAAAAAGAAAATTGTTACAGCCAAAAAATATTACAACAATATTTAATTTTATTTTATTTATTATTTCTTCTATTATAATATAGATATACAACAAATAATAATAAAATATAAAAAAATTATATTTATCACTTTTTCTTTAAAATATTATATATCACTAATTTATAAGATTAAATTTTTAAATAATACAAATATTGTATTATTAATGGATAATATCTAAATCAAATTTCTTCAACTTTGTATTTATATACTTCTTTTTATTTTTATTAAATTTGCATATATAATTGTACGTATAATTTGGAAAGTTATTTATATTATAATATTATTGATGAGAAAATATATATATATATATATATATATATAATTTTATTAACTATATTTTGATATTATAAAATACAATAATATATATTTGATTCACAAATTACGCGAGTGTAAATCTTGTTTATAAAAAACTAAAATCTGAATTAGAAGTCCAGTACAAAACCTGTCTTACTTGTGCAGTCACATTAGCTTTGAATTATTTAAATTTTGCTCACGTGTCCCATTTGAGTTTAATAAAAATAAAATGAGTATTATTAATGCAGGATCCGAAAGATAGTTTATATATTATTCAGGACTTAAAAGAATTACAAAAATTATCAATTTAGGATCTGAAAGATCTTAAAATTCTCAATGTACAACCTCAAGATCAGGTCCTAGATTGAGAATTATATGATCTTTCAGGTCCTGAATTAAAAATTCATCTTTTAGTTATTTAATTGATATTTTTTTTTCGATCTTAAATTGACAATTCTCCTAAATAAAAATCACCCATAAGAAAGATTTTGATGAAAATAATTGACATTTTATTTAGTAAATAATTAAGAGTGGTTGCCACTTGCCAGTCAAAAGAATGTATCACTGTTTAAAATAACATTTTAAAACCATTAAAAATTACTAGGTGTATTTTATTGCATTGTTCTTAGACTTGTACTCAGATTTTCCAACAATAAGAAATTCTGGAATGAAGAATATTGACTATGCATGCTAAAGTTACCTTCGATAAATTAAAATAAATTTTTGGGTAAAATTTAGTCAATTGACATTGGCGGAGCTACATTAGGGCTAGGGCGGCTGGATCCCCTTAGCATGAATTTTTTTTTTTCGATTTTATAGTTATGTAATCCGATATTTTATCAGATGGCCCCCCTTATGAATAATTAAATGGATGAAAATACGAAGATAGGATACGGAAGAATTGAAGTTAAGGTGAAAAAAAAAATTCAAACCTTATATAAATTTTTTGGATCCGCCATCACCTTAAATTTCCCCTAAATTTCCCCTTTATTGTCTAAAGTAAAACATAAAATATATTTTAAAAAAAAGTTTTACATATCTCGTTCATATTATTTTGCTGAACACGTTCCATAATATTTTAGGCCAAGCCATCATTTCAAAAGGAAATATCATATAGGTACAATTGAATCATTTCTATATTAAGATTATTTTTGCAACTTATCTATTTTTTTTATAAGTTTATAGTCTTAAAAGCATATTTCAATCATAAACAAGACCACAACTTTCCTTCCATGGTCCAGTGACTTTAAAAAAATTACTACTTTAAACCTAAAAAAATTAAAGTATAATCTTTTTAAAAGATTAAAACTTAAAAAAATATTGAAGTTTAAAGCTTAAAAAAAGTGATGTCGAAGGAAGGGTACAAGAACTTATGGGTGACGGTATTTTCTTTTTTTTAGATGGTGAGACATGTATAAAATATATTATTTAATAAATAATATATTTATTATAGTAAATAATATATTGCAGAATACATCATTTACTATACTGAAATACATTATTTGTATGTATAAAAGTTTTATAAATATCTCACAAAATAATAGACAAGGTATATTTCGATATACAAATCAAAAAGGAATTGCTCATTATGGAATTATCCATATAAAAAATCGAATTGAATTTATATCACTGGCAAGTTCCCTAGAAATCATATTCCCTAATGTTTAATTATTTGTCTCGTTTTCCGATAGTTTAATTTTTGCCTTCATCAAAGCAAATAATTCGATATAATAATCAAGAATAGTGGAATATGCAAGAATTATGGCTGATAATTCGTGCATGTTGGATTGTTATCGTACGTATCAGATATTATCGTGTCAGATCTTTATCGTTTTCGTGTTTAAAGCTCAAATATAGATCGTGTTGTGTTCTTGCCCATTGTTATCGTGTTAATTCGTACCGTTGCAAAAAGTTCCAATCCTAAGTGTAGAGAAAAATATCTCTTATTTCACTCAAGGGTAAAGGATTACAAAGCTAGTATTTATAGAGTTACAGAGAACGAATCTATTCTAAGATATACGAATATATACAAAAGATATGAAAGATATGAAGAAGATATCTAATATCTTAACACCCCCCGCAAGCGGAGACGACGATAGTCGAAGCTTGGAACGGAAATCCTCAAGCAAAGATCACGACAAACTTTTGGTGAAGATATCGGCAATTTGGTCTTCAGAAGGGACAAAACGCGTGACCAGCTGCTTGGATTCGACTAACCCCCTTACAAAGTGGTAATCAATGTCGATATGCTTAGCACGTTTGTGTGAGATGGGATTCTGAGTTAGGAAGAGCGCACTAGAATTGTCTGAGTAAATAATCGGTGGTGATGGGAGTGTGATGTGAAGATCACATAACACATTAGTAACCCAACGAATTTCCGAAGCGGTGCGGATTCACAACTTGAGCGAGAAACAGTAGGTTGCTTCTTTGCGCTCCAAGAAATAAGGTTAGGACCGAGGAAGATCGAGTAACCATAAGTTGAACGTCGAGTGTCAGTGCAACGGGCCCAGTCTGCATCAAAATATCCCACAAGAGAGGATGAACCACACGAGAACGAGAGACCAAAGTTAACGGTACCCTTGACGTAGCGAAGGACACGTTTAACTGCAGCAAAGTGATCGATGGTTGGTTGCTGCTGAAATTGGTTGAGCGTGTTCACAGAATAAGCAATATCAGGACGTGTAATGGTCAAGTACTGCAGGGCGCCAACGAGCGAGCGATAGAGGGTTGGATCTTCAAAAAGCGCGCCTTCTTTGGCGAAAGTGACACCTGGGGGGAAAGGAGTGGACACGGGTTTTGCGTAGACCATATCAGAGCGCCGTAGTATATCAAGAGCATACTTGGTCTGACAGAGAAAAAGACCATCAGCAGGATAATAAGCCTCCAGACCTAGAAAATATCCAAGACGACCGAGAACCTTGGTCGAGAATTCTGAATTGAGACGGCCCATAAGTGTGGAAATAGCGGTCTTAGAGTTACCCGTGATAATAATGTCATCCACGTATACCAGAAGATAGATTAAGACCGAGTCTTCTTGAAAGACAAAAAGAGATGTGTCCGAGGAGCTGCATGAAAAACCAAAAGTAATAAGAAAGCTACGAAAACGTTGATACCAGGCAAGAGGTGCTTGACGGAGACCGTAGATAGCTTTCTAAAGACGACACACATATGAGGGGTGTTTGGAGTCAACAAAACCCGGAGGTTGCTCCATGAAAACCGGTGTGGATAGAGAACCGTTCAAGAAAGCGTTCTTAACACCCAGCTGGTGAAGCTACCAAGAATTCATAATAGCAATAGAGAGAATAATCCGAATAGTTGAAGCTTTAACAACAGGACTAAAAGTGTGAGTAAAATCAAAACCAGGAACTTGACTAAAATCCTGAGCTACTAAACGAGCTTTATATCGACAACAGAACCATCTGCAAGAAGTTTGGTGCAATACACCCACTTTGAACCTACAATGTTTGTGTTCGGCGGTTTTGGAACAAGTGTCCAAGTGTGATTTGCATGCAGCGTGTACCCACTCGGGAACTTTCAAAGCGGATTTAATACCGCGGGGTTCTGGAAGAGCAGTAGAGGCTGAAAAAACAGATATAGTGTTAATATCAACCGGATATCTGGGCTTGAAGACACCACTCTGCGAGCGGGTCTGCATGTGATGTATGCGAGGTGCCGGAGGCACGTCCGGAGGCGAATTTGCAGCGGTTGGAGCTTCGGTAGCGGGAGGCGGATTTTGGTTAGGTGGGCGGTCGTCGACGGATGTACATAGTCGACAAGGTGGTGTGGAAGGTATAGACTGAGATACGGGCGAGGGCACGGCTGAGGTATAAGGAGGAGGGGCTCAATCGAAGAATTTCGATAGATGCAGACGTGTGATAGATGATTCAGACCCAGTTTTTGTGAAGGGAAAAAACGACTCATCAAACACAGCGTGCCGGGTAATGTATAGACGAGTGTTTGACAAGGAAAGACAGTGGAAACCTTTGTGAGCAGGGCTATAACCAAGGAAGACACAAGGTAGACTACGAGGTTGAAACTTAGTTTTGTCGTAGTCACGAAGACACGGGTAAACTCTACAACCAAAAGGATGGAAGGACTCATAAGATGGTGTTTGATTATAGAGAACTTCGAATGGGGATTTTTGGTTTAGGACTGAAGAAGGAAGACGATTTATGGTGTAGACAGCTGAACTAAAAGCATCAACCCAAAATGTGTGAGGGACAGAAGAGTGAAACAGTAAGGTGAGACCCATTTCAGTTATGTGCCTATGTTTTCTTTCTGCACGACCATTTTGGGAAGGAGTGTAAGGACAGGAAACTAAGTGTTGAATACCCGCGTTTCTAATAACAGATTGAAGGCGATGATTTGTGAATTCTGTACCGCCATCGCTTTGAAACTTTTTGATAGTGTGTCCCAACTGATTTTCAACAAAGGCTTTAAAACTCACAAAAACATCAAAGAAATCTGATTTCGCACATAAAGGATAAAACTAAGGAAACCTCGAGTAATCATCAATGAAAACCGCATAATAACGAAAATCATCCTTTGAAACAACTGGGGAAGGTCCCCATAAGTCACAATGAATAAGTTCAAGAGCATGTGTAACACGCTTATTGGAAATAGAAAATGGTAAATGTCGATTTTTAGCTAACTGACATGAAGAACATAAGCCGGAAAAAGTACAAAAAGAGAAAACCGATAGCAGCTGAGAATTCTATAGAAGCTGAATTGTGGCTAGAGTCGAATGACCTAGGCGAGCATGCCAGAGATCAAGAGAAGCAGTGGGTATGCGAGTAGATGCAATCAACGCCAAGGTGGAAGACTCGAGCACGTAGAGGCCATGTCTACGAACGCCTCTTGCTAGGATTTTTTCCATGTTTCGGTGGAGAATTGTGAACTGTGAATCAGTAAAAACCACATGAACAGGATGATCACTGGTTAGCCGACTGACAGATAATAAGTTCTTCGTAATACGAGGAACCACCAAAATATTCTTCAGAGAAATATCATTAACCAATAAAAGAGAACCAGTATGAGTAATAGAAAGATGATCACCATTACCAACGGTGACATAATCCGAACCCGAAAAGAAGTAACATCAGATAGAGTGGACGCATCCGAAGAGATATGGGCGGATGCGCCAGTGTCGAGGTACCAATCGGATGTGGATGTGGGTGAGACGTTGCAATTTGCAGAGAAAGTCTCGGCGAGCTGCGCAGTCAGCTTAGATCCCCGAGAATAATTTATGTCGAACCGGTGCGAGCAGTCAAAAGCGTCGTGGTCAGTTTCACGGCAGAAGTAGCACCACGGTTTCTTTCGCTGACGAGGTTTGCTTTTTTTTTTTCCACAATTTTGAGAGGACTTCTTACCCGTCGAATTATGGTGTTGCTGACTTGCATAAAAAGCAGCAGGGGGCGGAAGCGAGCCAGTCGACCAAGTAAAGAGTTCATGGCTTTGTGCACGAGCAAGCAGTGTATCAAAATCCGGAAGAGGGTCCTGCGTGAGTTGAGCGGCTGTGAAAGTTGCAAAATCTGAACCCAAGCCACGAATAAACCAATGCGATTTATCGGAGGGATCGAGAGAACATCCAATAGCAGACAGTTGGTCGCACAAAGACTTATAGCGACTGCCGTACTCCACGACCGACAGATCATCACGTTTCAGAGATAACAGATCGTCCTTGAGGCTCAGTTCGCGTGCCTTCGAACGACTGCTATAGGCGCGCGACAGCGCAGTCCAAACCTCGCGAGAAGACTTGCACCCAATAATTACTGCCATCGACTCTTCCGTCAAAGTCGAAACTAGGAAGAGTTTGATAACCTGATCGCGAGAAAACCACTTCGTGTATTCTGGATTGACGGTGGGAACTCCAGCAGGGTCGGGAAGTAGGCGAGGCGGCGTCGGCTGAGAGCCATTGACGAACGGCTGAAAATGCTGAGTGATGAGCAACGGCTCAATCTGGGCGTGCCACAACATATAGTTGGTGCCGGTGAGCTTTATGTTAACCATGTGTATCATTGTGGAGAGAGGTAGAGATGGAAGATCGTCGTCGTCATGTCGGGCAGCCATCGAAGGAGGCGCGCGAGCAGGAGGAAGAAAGACGAACTAGGGTTAGGGTTTGTAACCAATATTAGGCTGATACCATGTAGAGAAAAATATCTCTTATTTCACTCAAGGGTAAAGGATTACAAAGCTAGTATTTATAGAGTTACAGAGAACGAATCTATTCTAAGATATACGAATATATACAAAAGATATGAAAGATATGAAGAAGATATCTAATATCTTAACACTAAGTGTAGGCCAAACAACTTTTTTTGTGTTGGATTATTATTGTATCGGATCGTTATCGTGTGGATTATTATTGTGTTTGATATTATCATTTTCGTGTCAAAAATTGTTAACCCTAACAAAAATCATAAATATTCGAAATTCATTGTAAGGTAAAAAATATTATTCTCTTATTTTGTGCTGCACGTTGAGACTTTTTGAGCGCGTTAACTTTGTTATAGTAGGCTGGCCATGCATGCTCGGATTAGGGAAGCCGGATTAGAAATTCATTACATGGCCTTACTAGATTTTTTATAACAAAAATATATATATATATATAGAATTGAGTAAAAAAAAATTAAAAAAAAAAAGTTTTATATTTATCTACATTTTCTGCTCTTGTACCATTTTATTCTTTATTTTTAGTTTATTTTTCTTCCACACAACTTGAAAATGAAGGAACCATTTATAAAAATATCAAATCACTACACTACTAAAATCGAAAAAATTCTGAGTTAGGGCTATTGTCAATATAGATCCGCCATCGGGTATAAAACCCATCCATACATCTAATTCTCATCACAACATGAAATTATAAAGATGCGTGGAAAATCATTGTATGCTTTGTGGGTTGTTTTGTTGGTGGTTATGATGCATCATCAAGTGATCATGAGTGAGACGCCGCCGCCGCAGCTCCATGCCACCCGACTGAAGGTGGCAGCCAGACGCCTCAGAGATGACGGCCATAAGCCGACACCGGTGCATAATACTCCGGCATCAACTCACCCGAGCCCTTCGCCGCCGGGGCACCGCCGTTAACCCATAGGAAAGTTGATCGATGCTTGGAAGCTGAGGCTAGTTTTCTTGTATTGAGATAGTTTAGATTTCATGTTTTTGTTTGCGTGCAAGCCTGTACGTGTATGTATAAGGTTTCTTCTCCGGCTTTCGAGTAATATTGTAATCTCTATTTTATTATTAAAATTATTAATTGATGTTATATGTCATCAATGTATAAATCTCACGTAAGATGTGTGTTTCTTGCAAATATATATTATCAACCGGGACTCCGGGAGTGAGGATTGAAGCGTAGACAGGGTTGTAAAAAACCGTTAGACGATAGTCGAACGTTTGAGTGGAGCCTAACGTTTAGGTAGTTTAGGTGAGGCATGGATATTTTCTATACAGTAGTTAATCGATAAGCTAATTTTTTATATTGAATACTTACTTCCTCTGTCCCATTGAAGTAGTCTTATTTTCCTTTTTTGTCTGTCCCATAGAATTGTCTCATTTTCCTAAAATGACAAACATTTTTACACTCACCAATAAAATATTAATTCCACCACATTCACAACCCTTAATTCCCGTATCGAAAAGAAATGAGACTAATTCACCAGGATGGAGGGAGTATAATATATATTTATTAATAAATAAATATTAAAATTATATAAATTTTAATTATTTTTAAAATAAAAAAAATATTTGCCTGATTAGGCGGTGCCTCACCGCCTGATCGGCCTTCTGAATCAACGCCTAGCTTGTATAAGCGGTGTCGATTACTCGCCAAATTATTTAGACACCGAGAAAAAATGGGACAATTGTAACGGGACTGGGGAGTAATGAATTGTTCTTGGTTTGTTTTGGGAACGCTGGGCTTAGTTTGGTATGATCCAAAAAAAAAAGGTCATGGGCTTGGGTTTTATTACTGAGAGAGAGAGAGAGTTGGGCTATTTCAGTTTAAAACTTGATTCTATGTGTTTGCAATAAATGATTCTTCTGTTTAATTAAAAAAAAAAGTGACTACAATAAAAACTTTAAGTAAATTCTTTTCCAAATTTAAAGTTTATACCTTAAAAAAATTAAGCTTAAAACTTCTATTTTTTAAGGAAAAAAAAAAAGTGATAGCAAGAAGGGAAGACCGGAGTCAACGACTCGGAAGGGTGCAAGAAAGGCAATGGTCTACAAAATAAAATTGCTCATTATATATGAAATTATCCATATATATAAAAAAATTATATTATATGATTATTAATTTTAAACAAGAATTTACAGCATTTACATGTTAACTTTTGCAAATAATTCCGATTAAATAAAAAGTGATGATTTATTCTTCTGTCATTCTTTGTTTTTCATGTGATGCACGCTATAGACATTTTCACTTAATTTTATATATATAGTTCAATTGGCTGCTTTTGTCTTGAAACTATACTTGTATGTCGGTAAGTCTCTATATTATGATTGGCTTATTTACTTATTTTGTATGATAAAAGAACCTAAGAATGACCGACTTCTACCCCGAATGAAGGAGTTTTCTATGAAGACAATACTTGAAAGGGAATTTATATTTCACGAGTAGGGGCGATAATTTCTGACTCAACATGATAACCTGATACGAACTTAGCACGATACAAACAGCTTAGGTCAAGTCATTTCGGGTTCGGGTCAATTTTGAGTCCAATCCACGGAAACAATTAAAAATTGTGTTGGGTTTGGGTCGACTCGCGAAACCCGCATATCCCGTCAATGAAATTAATCAAAAATAAAAATTTGTGTGTTAAACAGATCACTTTCATGTCAAACAGGTCATTTTCGTGTTAAATAAGTTATTTTCGTGTTAAATATATCATATTGATTAAAGTTATTTTTTTTTTTTAATATAGTTAAATAGGTCCTTTTGAGTTGACCTGAAAATAATAAAAAAAAATGGCAAAAACTTGCGTTAGGCAAGCCTAAACAGTTTAGGCGGGTTTTATTCATACCCAAATGGGTTCATCCATCCCAAATAGGGTTATTAATCCCAATTAGGGTATATTAGATGGGTTTGGGCTTGGGTTATTGGATAAAACTCGTCTAAATGATTAGGCGCGCCTAACCTGAAACCCAAAAAATAAACGTATCAAGTTTGAATTGACGTGTAACATATTAATATCATGTTGCAACCCGACCCAACTCAATTGCCACATCTATAAGACGAACAATTCGGAAGTGTATGGTATTTATTATCAATAAAACAATTATTTTATTCTCTCGAATCTCTTTGTTTGTTTCCACTTGCTTAGTTGGCGGTTTCATTAGGCCTTGGCAAAGCTCCCAAAATATCCTAGGTTTACCACATCAGCTCCACCACAAACAAAACAAAGACCGGCTCCCTAGTTTCGGGTGTAACTAAAGACTGGAGACGACAACCGGTTTTCTCGTTTTGGCTCCATGAAAGCAAATAATTCCAACAAAAGAAAAGTCAGACAAATATGAATCATAAAGATTGAAACCAAGCAATTATCGATCCTTATATGATTCACTTATTTTACAACATATGTGGAGAGTTCTTGGCCGCAACTACTGAGTAGGCCAATGCAAAGCATAAATATCTCAACCGGGTCATCTTTGAAACCCGGGCATATATAATATATACGCCCCCTCCCCTCTATGCAAAGCTAATTCTTATCCCAACAAGAAATTAATGATGAGTTGGAGTGGGAAATCAATGTCTGTTTTGTGGGTTGTTTTTTTTGTTGGTGGTTAATGTTATGATGATGCATCATCATCAAGTGATGAGTGAGAGAGAGAAGCCGCAGCTCCGGACCCAAGATCTCGCCACCCGAACCCGGCTGAAGGTGGCGGCTCAACGGCGCAACGGTAAAGGTGACTATGAGTGGAACCCGTGGCCGACGCCGCCCTATTGTTGTAAGTGATTTTGTACGGCCCGGGTGATGATGATGAATGATGGAATTCGCAAAGAATTCAATACATATATAACATATATGGGAATGTTTCAGGTTAGGCACGTCTAATCATTTAGGCGGGTTTTATCCACTAACACAAGCCCAAACCCATATAATATACTCTAATTAGGGATTAATAAACCCTATTTGTGATAGGTGAACCTATTTGGATAGGATAAAACTCGCCTAACATATAATGTATCGTGTATGGTCTTATTAAATGAATGATGAAGTTCTGAACGAATTCAATATATATAAAAGTATCTTGTATGATATTATAATGAATAAATTTGTGGCATGGTCTACTTATATACTCCCTCCGTCCCTTGCCAATTGTTACACTTCTTTTCGGCACGGGAATTAAGGATGTGAGTATAAGTGGAATTATTATTTTATTGTTGAGTGGGAAAAAGTTGTTATTTATAGAAATGTAACCATTCGGGTGGGACGCCCAATTTGGTAAGTGTAACAATTCGAGTGGGACGGAGGGAGTATAATTTTTTTTTCTTCCCAAAATAATACGGCCCATTTTGAGTCCATTTCACACCAAGTCCATCAAAAAGCCCGTAAAAAGATGGTGAACAAAGGGTGCTATCGGGCCGTTCAATCGGACTAAAGATCGAGTAGACTCGGTAAAGTGATTGAGTTACCTGGTGATCGAGCCATGATGGTACGAGGCATCTTTGGACAACTTCACGAATCAAGGCACATATCCCTTTGGAAATGCTAATTCAGAGGGAAGCTACCGGTCGAGCCCCATAGCTTGAAGGCAGTCCGCGGAGTAATCAGACTTAGATAGATATGGAGAAGATATTGTATATCTTTATTTGAATAAAAAATATATAACTTATTGAAGGTCGATAAAGATTTAAATATATTTTACTATATCTAAATTATTGCTTGTATAATTAGGGACCTCTCCCTATAAATACCCATATTCCCATTGTAAAAAGAGGGATTTTCCTACTATTATTCTAAATAATAAAATTTTGGCAACAATTATCCAAAGTATTTTATCTTAAATGTAATCTATAAAATTTCATGAATCAAAAATTTTTATTTTTTTATTCAAAACATAAATACATGAATAAACTTCACATTTTACAATAGATATTAGTCATTCTGGAAAATCATTCGGCCAGAGTTTAAGTTCATCAATATTTGCACCAACATTAGCTAAAGTATGAGCAACTATATTTGAATCTCTAAACATGTGGTATATATCAATAATAAATCATTCTTTTAGCAAATATTGCACGAAGTTTACCACAATTATCTGAAATACTATTAGAAATGAAAAATATTGTTAAAACTTACATGGCTTTACACAAGTGATTTTTTTTTTATTCAAATTTTGATATGATTAATAGGTGGGACCGGGGTCTTTTATTATTATGCTAAATGGCTTTGGCTCATAAGAATAGTTCCTCACCTTTAACAAGTTTTTAGAGTTTAATGTTGGCGAATTCTTCATAGTTCAAACCCTTTATAAGTAATCATAAAAAATAAAATTAATTAATTATAATAATATTATTATTCATATAAAAAAGATTATTTGATTATTATTTTTAAACAATAATTTATAGCACTACCATTTTAATTTTTGCAAATAATTCCGATTCATATTGAAAGAGATGATTTATTCATTGGTCATTCTTTATTTTTGCAAATAAGTTGAACGTGGATATGTAATATTTCACTTAATTTTATATAATTAATACAACAAAATAGCTGATAGACAACAGTTTATAATTGTTGTCGTAGGCTATTTTTTTACTGTTGTTGTAGGTTGTGTTGTCGTAGGGGTAAAAAAAGTATGCTAATCGACAACGTTTATTAACTGTTGTCGTAGACACATACGACAACGCTTTTTAACCATTGTCGTAGATGTCAACAAACTGTTGTTGTATATATCTCTACGACAACGCCTTTTCACGCACTCTACGACAACGGTTGTTAAACTGTTGTTGTACATATATCTACGACAACAGTTTTGGAATGTAAACGACAACCGTTCTAAACCGTTGTCGTAGAATTTTTATTTATTTTTATTTTTAAATCTGTTTGCAAACAAAATAATATAATTGAATTATGAAATTCAAATCACAAATTACCATTAATTAATCCAAAGTACAATAAAAATATTTATTCTTTAATTCACAAAATACAAAACTCCAAAATACAAAGGAAACAGTTGTACGTCAATTAATATCCTAAAATAAAAATTAAAAATATGTCCATCATAAACAATTTTGAATAAATTCAGCTCATTCCTTGCGCACGACGTCAATGTCCTCGGAGGAGTAACTGTTACTGAACTATTAAACAAAATAACAAAAAATATATAGATTAAAATAATATGAACAACAATGATATACATGTAGCATAACCGGAAGCATATGCATATAACCACACTTTCAAAACCAAGAGAGGAACTATATATATATATATATATATATATATATATATATATAAACAGTTTGTATGAGAGCAAACAAACAATAACATAAATATAGTAGAAAAAATAAAAAACAAAACCAAAACAATGATTACCAATGATTGTAGCGAACTGATCGTCTCACCACCATTAGCCTCAATAATGTCTCTCATGTATCGCCTCAATAATGTTTTGTAGGCATGGCCACCAATACCCCTCAAAAAACCACCATGTTCATCCTTATCCAGTACCGTATCTAGAATAGAGCCTCTCAAATTTGCAGATGTCAGTGATCCAGATTGCTGCTTTGTTTCAAAAATATATATACTTATATGTTGGTGCGTTGGGTGACTTTGTATGATAAAAGAATTTAAGGAATTTCTAATAGATGTGTAGTCGGCAATCTCCGACTTAATATGACAATCCAACACGAACTTTATTAACTTGATACAAACGATTTAGGTCAAGTCATTTCGGGTTCAGGTCAATTTTGAGTCATACCCATGAAATCCAATTAAAAACTGTATCAGTTTCAAGTCAAATAAATCATTTTGTGTCAGGCAGGTCATTTTTTTGTGCTAAATAAGTTGTTTTCGTGTTAAATAGGCCAATTAATTAAAGTTAAATTTTACACCATAGTTAAACAGATTAATTAGGTTCTTTTGGGTTCACCTGAAAGAAGAAAAAAAATGTTGTATTCAGATTGACTTTTCTAACCCAAAAATAAATGGATCAGATTTGGATTGATTTATAACATGTTAATATCAAGTTGTAATCCGACTCAACCCAATTGCCAAATCTATAAGACGAGCAATTCGGAAGTGTACGTATAATATCTAATATTAAGACATGAACAATTATTTTCGTATCAGCTTTATATATCTCTGGAATCTCTTTGTTTGTTTTCACTTGCTCAAAGCTCCCAAAATATCCTCGATGAGGTTTGTTGTGGCAAGCAAGAAAAATAATACCGGAAAATTTGTAATTTTATTCCATCAACTAAAGTATATATAGACAAAAGAAACTAAAATTCTAAATCAACTAGGAATGAGAAATCTATCTATATCCTATCAAATATATCCAAAACTAGATATATATGAAAACTAAATATATCTCTAAATTAAAGATATCTATAAATCAAAGATATCTAAACATACCTTAGGAAGATATATACGAGATTATCTAACAAGGCTCACCAGATCAGCTGCACCATGAAAAAAACAAAGACCGGCTCATAATTTCGGGTGTAAATGATATGAACGTCTTATCTATAACAAAATCATGAGTTCGGACTTCAACGAGCATATTTAAGTAGAACAAAGAAAAAGGGAAGACCGAGACGACGACGATGGGGAAGGGTACCTACCTATGTGTCGCCTATGGGCCAAATGTTAAATGAGTTGTCTCGTTTTGCCTCCATCAAAGCAAATAATTCCGACATAAGAAAAGTCAGAGAAATATGAATTGCAAAGATTGAAATGCAATGCATAAATATCGTTCATTAATTTCACAACACATGTGGAAAATTCTTGACCGCAACGACGACTGAGTAGGCCAATGCAATGCATAAATATCTCATCTTCGAAACCTTATAAATACCCCCCTCCATGCAAAGCTAATTCTCATCCCAACACGAAATTAATGATGATGAGTATGAGTGGTAAATCAATGTATGTTTTGTGGGTTGTTTTGTTGGTGGTTAATGTTATGTTAATGCATCATCGAGTGATGAGTGTGAGTGTGAGTGTGAGTTAGAGTGAGACGGGGCAGGTCCGGACCCAAGATCTCACCACCCAAACTCGGCTCAAGGGTGAAGGTGACTATGAGGGGCAACCACGGCTTCCACCGGCGTATAAAACCCCGTTTCCAGGGCCGCCCTATTGTTGTAAGTGATTTTGTACGGTCGAAGTGATGATGAAATTCTCAGAGAATTCAATATGTAATAATATATATAAATGTATCTTGTATGGTGTTGATATTGAATTCTGAGAGAATTCAATATATATAAATGTATCTTGTATGATCTTATAATGAATAAATTTATGGTGTGGTCTATTTATATATAAATTTTGGCATGCTCAAATTCTATTAGAAATTAAAAATATTGTTAAAAATGATTGATTTTAGGCAAGAGTTCTTTTTATAATCCCGATCTGAGTAATAGGTCAGATCAGGATCTTTATTATTAATCCGAATTATTTTGACTCATAACAATAATTTATCGCCTTTGTCTGAGTTTTTAGAGTTTGATGTAGGTGAATCTTTGTAGATAATCGAAATGATTTTGATTGCATGAGTTGTTTTGAACAAGTGAATCCTTCGCACCCAAAATAAGTAATCATAAAAAAAATACAATCAATTAATTATAATGAATATAATTCTAATAAATATGAATAAAAATCATATTTTAAATATAACTAGATAAGAATCATAAAAGGCACAATTAATTAAATGAAATATAGTGTTTTACTTAATTAATTGGATCTAAATAAATTAATGATTGATATGCAATCAAATAATATTATAAATATAATCAAGCACGGGATACTTTTTCTCACCGGATCCATCCCATATATACATATATATGTGTGTGTGAATAGTGGAAAAGAATAATGGGCTTAATCTAGTTTATAGAAGCCCAGCACAAAACTTGTTTAAGCCCATTAAAAAAATTGCATGTCTAGTCTTGCTTATACAGTCACATTAATTTTGAATTATTTACATATTGCACACGTGTCCCATTTGAGTTTAATTTAAAAAAATAAAATTACCCCTAAGAAATATTTTGATGAAAATAATTGACATTTTATCTAGTAAATAATTCAGAGTGGTTGCCACTTGCCACTCAAAATAATGTGTCACTGTTTAAAAATAACATTTTAAAACAATTAAAAATCACATTTTAAAGAAATTAACTTCCTTTCCGCAATTGATTGCTACCTCTTAATTTCTTGCAAGTATTTGAGTTCATAATCTTTCCACAAAAAATAAAAAATAAAAAAATAAACTCATGATATACATCAAGGATTAAGGATTTAAATATTAGATATAGAAAAAAGATTTCTTGATCCCATCATGAGTGATTATTCCCCATAATTAGTTGTGCACAATTGATTAAAATCATAATTTATTTCTTGATTTTGGTTTATTTTAATGTTCTTTTCATTTTAGTGCATGAATTAGTGCCATGGTAATTGCCATTTTTACCAACCGTGAATCGTTGAATATAAATCAAGATTTTAAAATATGATGCACTATCAAAAGTTGGGTAAAAAAATCATTTATTGAAATTAAGTAAACCATTCAATCGTGATCGCTTTGACCCAACTTCTCTTTTATATCAATAAAATGGTAAAATAGAATCTTAATTGTGGAGCGATAAATTTACTATTGTAATATTAGATATTCAAATCATGCACCATCAAATTAATAAAATATGCATAATAATAATGGGTATATATTTTTTAAATAATAACTTCTTTGGGTGGAATGTACACACCACACTTATTATAAGATCTATTGAATAATTTTAGCTTTGGTAGTTGTCTGGATTGGGGCAGCAATTTTTGATTCGACATGATAATCCGGTATGAAATAAATATATTGGCTCAAATTATTTTAAATTCAGATTAATTTCTTATAAAATCTAATTAAATTCAGGTTGGATTCGAGTCAATTTTGGCTATGCAACCTGAATGACCTACGAGATTAATCAATTTAAAATGTTATATTTTATTATATTGTATTTGTGATTTCGTGTTAAATAGGTAATTTTCGTGTTATACGTAGAGATCATTTTCGTTTTCTTCATGTTAAATATATCATGTTTAGTAGAGTTAAATTGTTTACCGTGATTAAACCAGTCATTCCAAATTGATATGAAATAAATAAATTATGTTTGAGTTAATTTTTCTGACCCGAAAAAATAAATGAATCGGGTCTAATTGCCACCACTAAAGCTTAATTGGTCGATCGAGGCCTAGCTGTAGTTTCTACAAACCTCAAGGTCTATTTGATAATTAAAAGAAATGATTGCCATTTAATGCCAACACGCCTTACTTATGTTCTCTATTTCTTGGAGTTTTTTTTATTATATGATGGTAGTTTTAATCGATTTTTATTTATTTATTTTATTTTTGCAAGAATGGTCAACTCTTCACAAGTCAACAACTAAATCACCCATTACAATATTGTGGAGGGTAGTAGGTGGGGATATTTGTCAACGGTGAAAAAATGGGATTTATCAATAAATAAGAATGTAATAGAATCGAGTTGAGCTCGGTAGCATCGTGTTTAAATTGGACTAGTTTAATAACAAGTTGAGCTTCGAATTTTTTTAACGAGTATTTTAAAGTTCACGGACTTTATTGAGTTTTAGTCGAGCCTAAATGAATTTTCTAAATTCAGAATATATTTAAAATATTCATTATTATTTTAAAAGAAAAAATTATTTATTGTAAAATCAATATCACATTCATACTCAAATTCAGGTTTTAATCATTACTAAGACGATTTATCATTTACTATTACTCTCTGAAATCATGAAAATATTATTTTTATAAATATATATTTTATATTTTTTTACTAATTTTAGCTAACGAGTTTGCTCACGAGCTAAATACTATAATGCTCGAGTTCGGTTTGTTAATAAATGAGCTTCACTAAACAAACTCAAATGAATTTTTATTAAATTAAGATTCGAATAATTCACGAACAGTTTACTTCATTTATAATTATTTCCTTAAATATTAGAATATACTACCAACCTAATAGTTTCAAAATTAGTTAAAGTCTCACTAACATTTTTATAAATTAGATTTTTACTATATTTCAGCTTTCTATGAGATTTGTAATCTTTAATAAGGGAACAAAGTTTCTAGAGCCTCTAATTCAAATGGTCATTGCAAATTATTTTAATATTTTATTTGCAAAAAGTCAAATGAATTAAATTGAAAGGTGGCAAAATAGAAGGTGAAAAAATTAATAAAAAGCTCAAAGTTTTTCCACATACAGCCAAGCAAAAACAGCTCAAAATCAGATTTGTCAAAGCAGTGTGTCATCAATGCTTCGCCCTCAACTTTGAAGTCTTATTATTATTATATGATTTTCTCTTAGTAAATCGTAAAACCCTACACAAACATCGTTGTCCCAAAAAAATTTGAAATTTATTTGTTCCCACTGCAACAAGATTTTAAAATATTGAAAAATATGTACTCCCTTTATTCCGTTTATTTGGTCCGATTACTATTTTAAGGTATTTTAATTATATAATTTAATTTCTGTATTTAGTATTTTTTTTCTTGTAATTTATAATTACACCCATAAAAAATAAGAATATTAAAAGTAATATTATAAAAATTAGATATAAATTAATATTTTACATACGGGTATAGCTGGAAGTTTGTTTAAACGTATTATTTTTATAAATAATTTTTTACAAATGTGCAGGGAATGGATTAGGTGAGAAATATAGTTAGTATGAGAAATGATAATACTATATTTTAACATCAAAATACAGCATTTTTTACATCGAAATCTTACATTTCAAAAATATTCATTTTAACATCAAAATCATGCATTAAAACTTGTTTTCATTTTATCTTCAATATTCTTCATTTTTAACTTTGATTTCCTTCATTGTATTTTTAATTATTATTTTATCGAAAAATTTTGCTCACTTTTATCTTAAATTTAGTTCATTTTTCATTCTCGTTTCTCATACTAACAATATTTCTCATATAATCACCACATATATATCTAATTTATTTTATTTATATATTATATCTCAATTTTAAATTTTAGATCCACCACTGTAAATGTGTAAGATCAAACTAGACAGTATAATCGAAATTGATGTGATTTTTATTTATTTATTTACTTTTTTTTTGGAGGAAAATATGTAATTGGATGAATGGATTCTACACAAAAGTTCAAAACTTTGTTACAACTTACAACTACTAATACTATGAAGAAAAAAAAAAAAGATACCCTTTCATTTTTCAAGAAAATAAGGTTCACTCTCTCTCACACACCATGACACCTTTGACTGAAGATGATTCCAAGCTGTTCAAACCTTACAAGCATTGATTCTTCCAAATATTTCCTTCCTTCACTTTCATAATCTGTATCATCATTCACAAATCATAGAAAAAGCAAAAAAAAAAAAAAAAGCCAGGCATGAATGCAAACCTCCATTTCCATCTCTGCATTCTCCTCATCGCGCTTCTCCCTCTAACACCATCATCCTCCCCAACAACCGAAGCAGAAGCTCTGCTGAAATGGAAGACCACCCTATCACCATCTCCTTCTCTCACCTCATGGTCCCCCGCCAACGTCACCCGCCTCTGCCAATGGCAGGGCCTCCGCTGCAACGGCGGCGGCTCCGTCACAACGATCAACCTCTCCGGCGCAAATCTCGCCGGCACACTAGCCCAGCTCGACTTCGCAGCATTGAGAAACGTCACGAGCTTGAATCTCAACGGAAACGCTCTCAACGGGTCGATACCGGCCGCCATTGGGAATCTCTCCATGGCCGGAGTCTTGGACCTCGGAAACAACTTCTTCGACGGCGCCATCCCGCCGGAGATCGGCCGGTTGAAGGAGGTTCGGTTCGTTAGCTTCTACAACAACAACATTGTTGGAGAGGTTCCGTTTCAGATTGGAAGCTTCCAGAAGGTAGAGTTTATTGATTTTGGGTCGAATTTCTTGACAGCTGCTGACTGGTCTAGATTTCCTAGCTTCCCTTCGCTGAGGCACCTCAGTTTTTATTACAATGAATTCACCTTAGGATTTCCGGATTTTGTCACAAGATGTCTGAATCTTACCTTTCTTGATTTGTCTATGAACTCCTTCACCGGCAAGATTCCCGAGTCATTACAAAATCTGGTTAAACTAGAATACCTTAACATGAGTAGCAATCAGTTTGAAGGGCCATTGCCATCAAACCTCTCAAAGCTTTCGAATTTGAAGGATGTTAGAATGGCAAACAACATCCTGTCTGGATACATTCATTCATTAGTCCATTTTCGAAATCTTGAGATTCTTGATGTGTTTAATAACTCATTTGAAGGAGATATCCCAGCTGGTATAGGTAGGCTAGTGAAGCTGCAGAGGCTAGATCTCCGAATGAATGGATTCAACTCCTCCATTCCTTCGGAGCTCGGCCTCTGCAGCAGCCTGACCTATCTAGCTTTAGCTCAGAACTCATTTTCTGGAGCCTTGCCTGCATCCTTGTCAAACTTGACCAGATTAACTGACTTGGGACTGTCTGATAATAGCTTCTCCGGTCGGATCACGCCTCGTTTCGTGTCGAGTTGGACTAAGTTAGTGTCATTGCAGCTTCAAAACAATCTCTTCACTGGGGAGCTTCCTTCAGAGATAGGCCTAGTGACAAATCTGAACTATCTGTTTATGTATAACAATTCATTTTCAGGCTCCATCCCTGTAGAGATTGGAAAGTTGAGAAATTTATGGATATTGGATCTTTCAACCAATAAATTCTCAGGTGAGATACCTCCAACAATAGGGAACCTCACAGATCTTCAAATACTAAACCTTTTCTCCAACAATTTAACCGGGACCATTCCGCGTGCCATTGGAGGTTTGATGTCTCTAGGGACACTTGATCTGAGCACCAATCAGTTGAGTGGGGAGCTGCCTCCGTCCATATCGAGCCTCGGGAGCCTGACGACGTTGAAGGTGTTTTCGAACAACCTCTCAGGGAGCCTCCCACCAGATCTAGGGAAAAACATTCCTCAGCTGGCCAATGTTAGTCTGTCAAACAACAGCTTCTCTGGGGAGCTGCCGCGGGAGCTCTGCAGTGGCTATGCTTTGGAAGAGTTTACTGTCAACAGCAACAGGTTTTCCGGGGCACTGCCGGAGTGCTTGAGGAACTGCTCGAGCTTGAGTAGAATCCGGCTGGAAGGCAACCGGTTTTCCGGAGACATTTCAGAGGCTTTTGGGAGTCATCCATTTCTTGAATTCTTGGCTCTGAGTAGAAATCAGTTTACTGGCCAACTTACACCGAAGTGGGGATTATACGAGAAGCTGACAAACATCCAGATAGACCATAACGAGATATCTGGACCGATCCCAGCTGAGCTCGGGAATCTGACTCAACTACGCGTTCTTGCATTGGATTCAAACCGATACACAGGTGAAGTCCCTGTTGAGTTGGGGCAGCTAAAGCAGCTGCTGATCCTCAATATGAGCAACAACGAGTTGAACGGAACGATCCCTCGAAGTGTAGGACAATTGACAAGGCTCCTGCGGATTGATCTCTCAGGAAATCAACTCACAGGAAGCATTCCAGAAGCTCTTGGGAATTGCTCAGACCTGCTAAGCTTGAGTTTGAGCAATAACTTCTTGTCTGGAAGCATCCCATCCGAGCTCGGACAATTGACGAGCTTACAAGAAGTGTTAGATCTCAGCAACAACTCACTCTCAGGGAGGATTCCACCTTCTTTGGGAAAGCTTATAGTTTTGGAGATTCTCAACCTATCTCACAACCATCTCTCAGGTAGAATCCCAACAGAGTTGTCTGGAATGATTAGTCTGAGAAACATCAGTTTCTCTTACAACAATTTATCCGGTCCAATCCCTACCGGCGGCGTATTCAGCACAGCTCCGGCAGAAGCATTCACCGAAAACTCTGGTTTGTGTGGAGCAGGAGCTGCACCAGGCATACCATCTTGTGCAGAGGTGAACCAGGCATCTCCGGGTTCCAGTTCTCGAAAGAGGACTAAGACTCTCATCGGTATCATTGTTCCGGCTGTCAGCCTAATGATTCTGGCATCCATTATTGTTTCCTGTCTCATCCTTCGCAGGAAAGCCAAGAGAAGTGATGAAGAAACCAACACCACCACCACCACATTTAAAAACTCGGAGTCACTCATCTGGGAGAGAGATGGGAAGCTGACATTCGGAGATCTCGTGAAAGCAACCGAAGATTTTAGCGAGAGATACATCATTGGAAGAGGAGGATTTGGGACTGTTTACAGAGCTGATTTGCCAACTGGACTGGTTGTAGCAGTCAAGAGGCTCGATATATCAGACTCGAGCGCTAGTCCGCCAACAAATCATCGCGCTTTCGAGAATGAGATTCGGACACTGACAGAAGTAAGACACAGGAACATAATCAAGCTCTATGGGTACTGCTCCAAGGCAGGGTCCATGTACTTGGTTTACGAGTACGTCGAAAAGGGTAGTTTAAGGAACGCGTTGTGCAACGATAAGGAAGCCATTGAACTAAACTGGTCTGCAAGGATGAAGATGATACAAGGAGTGGCACATGCACTTGCTTACCTGCATCACGATTGCTTCCCGCCCATTGTACACCGCGATGTAACCACGAGCAACGTTTTACTGGAGCTGGACTTCGAGCCAAGGCTCTCAGACTTCGGAACAGCAAAACTACTGACCTCTGACTCATCAAACTGGACCACAGCTGCCGGCTCTTATGGTTACATGGCTCCAGGTATGACTGATCTGCATTTTCCGCGATTTTAGCTTCTCCTTCGATATATCTGCATCAAAACTGTGTTAACCATAAGAATTAGATCAGATCAGAATCATTTCAATGACAAGTCACTTCCTCATGCAGAGCTAGCACTCACCATGAAGGTCACAGAGAAATCGGATGTTTACAGCTTCGGAGTGGTGGCTTTGGAGATTATCATGGGAAGACATCCAGGGGAGCTCATATCTTCATTATCAGGAAAAGCAGCATTGCAGGGTGAACCAGATATATACCTGAAGGACCTGATTGATCAGCGGCTTTCGGCTCCCACTGGCCGAGTAGCTGAGGAAGTTGTTTTCGTAGTAAAGATTGCATTGTCCTGCATAAGGGCCAGCCCGGAGTCACGGCCAGACATGCGCTCCGTTGCACAGGAACTGTCAGCTCATACTCAGGCCTACTTACCAGAGCCTCTAGGAACAATAAAGATCAGCAAACTGTCAAATTACTCAAAGAAGTGAAATAAATGTAATCTATGATTATGTATTTATGTGGAGCTTTATGCCATGATTTTTGCAGAAAATGAGCACTAGCAGATATATCCTCTCAGAAAACATCACAAACTATGTCAAATTCCATTGCAACTATGCATGTAGTGGGAAAAAAAAATAAAAAAAATCAACATGGATCATGAGATGTATGAAGCAATAGTGGTAAAAACCAGCACTGAACTATATGAATTTTGACAACTGGTATACATCCCCAAGGAGAAAGGAGGGCAGAAATGAAGCCCTTATCATTGAGATAAAATGTTCACAAAATTTACAGAAGCAAGCACTTCAATTTTACTATTCTTGGTGAAACAGAGCAAAGAGGTTGAGAACAATAAGAAAGCTCATTGGTATAATGGGGTTTAGCATTCCACACCACATTGTTTGAGAATGGGTCCAGTTTGTTTGGGCAAGAAAGGATCAATCCGGACCCAAACCAGAGAGAAGATCGAAGCTAGAAGAATAGACCAGAGCACCACGATCGTAGGAGTCCTGTTTTGCCTTCCCATCAATCCCTTAAGGAAGGGATAGAGATGGACAATGACCCAGAAGGCGAAGAATAGTTTCCCGAAGAGAGGGCCCCAAGAGCCATAGCCATTGTTGATGGCACCAGAAATTCCGGCCACCACACCAACCATGTTAAGGATGATTAGTGTCGTTGGTGGAATGAGAAGAGTTGTCCATTTGAAGAGGTAGAGCTCCCCAAAGTCGGTATCATCTGCTGCTTTCGATGTAACGGTGAAGTTGGTATCAACTCCTGCAAGGACCTTGAGGAGACCTTGGAAAACTGCAAAAAGATGTGCTGATACACCACCAATGACCCAAAACTGCTCGTTGCGCCACCAATCCTCGATGCTGACTCCACTCCATCGGAGCTCAAGCACGCCGGTTGCAATGATGGACATGAAAAGTGCAATAAACCATATGCTGGCTAGGTTGTTCAGCTGCATAACAAAAAAAAGCATATAATGATCCATCACCATTTCCAAAAATAATATAACCAATCAAAGATACTTACAGTTGGAACGATAAACTTTCCAGTAAGGAGACACACTGCCGGGAGCGTGCAGTAGGCCACGAGAGCAATGGAAGTGAATGGGTATACAATGGTGTTGATATAAGCAAGTCTCTCGAGGCATTTGAGCTTTCCTCCATAGCCATACCAAAGTGGACAATGACGACTAAGAAAGATTTCAACCGAACCAAGAGCCCATCTCAAAACTTGGTGCAACCTATCAGAGAGATTGATTGGAGCTGATCCCTTGAAAGCTGGTCTCTTGGGTGTGCAATACACAGACCTCCAACCTCTACAGTGCATTTTGAAGCCAGTCAAAATGTCTTCTGTAATCGAACCATAAATCCATCCAAGCTGTTGATCAAACAAATTTAAAAAATATCAGTCACGATGGGTGTTTTTTCACTGCAGTATAAAGCAAAAGAAAGTGTATTGGGCATTATGTTTTTACTCACCTCCTTACCCCATTCGGTTTTCTCCTCATATCCACAACTAATAACATGGATGGCTTCTTTAATCAAAGAAGTTGGGTTACTCCCCTCAGGAAGGCCACCCTCCTCCATCAGAGTGGAAGCAATGAAAACGGGGGACATCCCAAACCGCTTCTCAAAGTTCTTTTGGGACATGAGTGATGATTTTTCCAATTCGTCGTATCCTTCCAGGCCTTCTTCGATTTCTTCAAGATCAAAAGCTTGACCAGATGATTTCCTTGTGTACTGTTTACCCATCATTTTCTTCTTCTTACTGTACAGACCTCCAAGCCCAAGCAGAGCCTTGAGTCCTTTCTTCTTAGTCTTCGACTTTCTTGATCCGCCACAGCAGCAGCAGCACCATTTCGGCCAGCAATCACAAGTCATCTTGGGTCTCTTCTCAGATGCGGGTGGATCATAGCCGTATAAGGCCTGCCTGTTGAAGACACACCCAGTTCCAACATATACTGGCCCTTGGATGCCATCAAGGCCTTTCATGTTAATCTATAAAATGGCATTTTGCAGTATCAGAAAATCAAACTAAGAAATTTGGAATATATAATCCCAACAGTTTCTGATGGAGTTAGTTGAGAGAATAATCTAGGAGTTCACTTAGTTATAATTTTGTTAGTTAGTCTCAGAGTTTGTTAGTAGTATCTCTCTCTTCTGAAACCGCAGAGTCTTATAAATAGAGTCAGTAGTATAGTAGTATACATTAGGGGATCATCTTCTATATTCTAAGAGTTAGGCAGCTTCTAGCTGAGGGCCTCGGAAGAGGATTAGGGCCTCTTCAGAGGATTGTATCGAGTCATTTCATCATTCTAATAAACGATCCATCTTTCGGTTCTATCAGTTTCAAGCACAATAACAATAACTGCTAGCATGCAAAATGCATGAAAAGTAACTGGATAACTTACATCAAAGAAGACAACATTGCGGTTAGCATATCTATCATGGCGATCAATACCGTCAAACCTCTGGGGAAATTGGACATAGCACAGCTTCTTCCCAACTTGGGGATCCATCAAAAAGCACATGGCTTCCCTGACAGCCTTGCTGTTGTTAACATAGTGATCACAATCCAGGTTCAGCATGAATGGTGCATTAGTAAGCACAGCAGAAACTCGAATCTGTTGGTCGCACATATAAAGGGCCCCAGACATCAGACACACGAATGGCGCATTAAAGTGAAAAAACTGCAGCTAGTTGATTACATAGCTACCACTTACAAGTGCATTCATTGCCCCAGCCTTCTTATTGTGGAGATAGCCTGGCCGTTTCTCACGTGACACGTACACTAGTCGTGGTAGTTCCTTACCTTCAATATCAAGTGCACCTTCACTTCCTAAATAGACCTGCAACAAAAGAAGCTCACTTCTCATTCAAGACACCTTTTTTTTGGCAGTAACTTTTTTTTTTTTTTTACCTGAATCATGCCAGGGTGATCACGAGTGTTGTTGCCTGGCCACGGCGTACCATCTTGCATAACCCATCCTTCTTCTGGTTTTTTCTGAGCCTTCGCCACTAAGGCGTTAATTCTTACTTTGAACTCTTCATATTCTCTCTGAAATAGTCACACAATGTAAGACTAATCCATCACCGGAATAGCAGAAGACACAAATTTGCATTACTCACCTTCATGGCTCTACGATCCTTAACAAAAGTAGGCTGAACCTTATCTTTCAGGTAGTCAATTTTCTCGGAGAAGTAAAACTCCGGAGCCCTGGGCTCAATGCTGTACTTCTTGCAGAAAGGCACCCACCTCCTCGCAAACTCAGCAGTTTCAGACAATGCATCGAACAGAAGCATGGACGCCCCATCATCAGACACATAGCAGCTCACCTTCTCCACCGGGTAGTCAACCGACAAGATCGAGAGCACGGTGTTTGCTGTTATAATGGGAGGCTCCTTGAGAGGGTCCACTGAGCTCACAAAGAAATCAACTGGGAGGAGCCGGTTAGGCTCACCCTCGCGCTCAAACCTCAACGAGAGGCGATCAAGATAGGTCTCTCGGTTAATGGGGTGCCATTTGGGGAACTGATCAAGTATCCATGACACACCAAACCATATCTCACATATCACAGATATCATCCACAAGGGGAAAGCATCATATGCTGGGGTCAAGATTCGGAAATGGAAGAAGAAACAGAGAACCACGAGACGTATGACAATCACAATGCGGTAAGGGCTGATTAGCCGGGAAGGCACCGGGACTTTCCTCCATAATGGTTGACGGGCGTCAGCCATACTGATGAAGAAACAACAAATAATAGGCACAAAGATGATTACCAAATTGAGATGAAAAAATCACTACAATTTCGAGCCAAGAAAATACTTACAGAACATAATCATCGTCGTCTTGTCCATTTCCTACATCATCAGCTTTGGTAACAAGGCCCCTCTTCTCTTGCCTGGTTTTCCATTTCTCCACTCTCTCCTTCCATTCCTCGGCACTGTAAGCTTCTTTTTCACCTTCGAAATCTTTGCCGGCAACTGTAAAATATACTTCTGATAAACATTAAGCAGTTGAATGAGTGATTCTTGAAAAAAGGGGTCTTTTAATGCAATTACCGCTCCCTGCAACGGAAGGAATGGCTCCTCCATTGATGTGACTTCCGTTTTGATTGTGATCTCCATTAAATTCCTGCGACTGCAACTAGTTATATGAATGGCTTTTTGTAAACTATTTGTCAGCAAACAGCAGAGTTTCAGAGCAAAGATTTTTCTGCTTCTCTTTGGGGACATAAATCAAACACATTAGCTACAATAACTGGCCCAATTTAAAAAAAATGAGTTTTTTTTTCAGAGATTTTGATATTAAGAAGATGATGTGCAAAAAAATAATGAAGAAAATGTGATTCAGTAATATATTTAAATATTTTTATGTTTCAACAACTAAATCGTATTCAAGAGATCCCACCACTCGAAATTCTTGAAATCATATAAATATAGTAATTAGTTCATTGCAATTACCAAATAATCAGCAGTAGTTTAATATGATTTAGTATATGAGAATAAATTACCGAACGCTGATGATCTGGGATTTCATGACTACGATTCTTCAGCTGAAACTCATCTTCAAAGTCATCATCAAGATTTTCTTCATCACCTTCAACTCGACGACACCCTAAGCCAAATATGATCTCAATCATTAATCTAGAAATTTACATCACTGAGATTTCAAACAAAAACAACAAAGATTTCGCCTTTAAGCTAAACAAGCATTAAAATACTATTTTAAACATAGTTGCTTACAATTTGAAGAGAGATGGGACTTCTTTTGCTTTCCATTATAGTGAGAGAAAATGCAGGAGAGATGAAATTTGAGCATACCTTTATGGCGTTTGTAGCGAGTGTGGCATTGAGGGCAGGTTTGATGACCCTCAGTCCTCTCGTAATCATAGCAAGGCTGGCAAACTGGGAATCCACAGTCGTGGCACGCCACGAAGCTCTCCCCATTCTCCTTCAAACCTATTTCGTCTCCACATATCTTGCAGATTTTAGTTTTCTTCGTGTCGTCGTGCATTTGAATCCCATCATCATGCTGTTATTTCGCAGGCAAATATTATCCATGCATGCATATATGCATCAACATATATAATATATACAAGGGGTGTACACCGTCCGGTTTGGCCGGTTTAACGGTTGAAATATAGATGAAATTAAATCATACTGTTTGAAAACTCTTAAACCAAACCGGTCACATTAATATTTCAAACCAAACTGAATAAAACGGTTTAGTTCGACCGGTTTAACGTTTTGAAACATGATTTTAACTAGCAAAGTCAAAACGTGAAAAATCTCCTATTTATAGCAATAATTTATTTGAGAAATTATAGAAGAAAGAAAAAAAAAATGGGGCTCTCATTGTCTCATTGACTAAGTACAATATAATCCTAATAAAAACAATAAAAACACATAATTTATGACTGCTTTAAAACTTAAAGTCTAGCTTGAACTACTAAACTAAATGAACTACATTTGTGTTTTTAGTATAATATACAATCTAAACATTTATTATTAATATTAACTGACATTTTCCGATCTAAACGGCCGGTTTCTCTACTCAAACTATGGACCAAACCAAGTAATACTGTTTGAAATTTACAGTCCGGTTGGCTGATTTTCTTACTTATCAAACCAGCCAAATCATTTCAGTTTAACCGATTTAGACCGATCCGTGTACACCTAATGTATACAGAAAGAAGTGTTGCATACCTCATCGGAGCCATGCAAGACGTGGAGGTCGTGGCGGCCATGGGAGCCGGTGTAGAGGCCGGCCATGAAGAGGAAATGGGTTGTGATGGATGAGAGGAAGCGAGGTTTTCTTGATGAAACATAGATAGATATATATATATATATATCCCTATATAATATAATGGTGGAGATTTAGAGTGTGTGTACCAGATTATGGGTGAGGAGTCAGGATTGGTTGGAAGATATAAGTTAGGTGAGAGAGAGATTGCTTCTTCTTTCTGCCACTGTGGGAAAGATACATTACATCATATTATGTATCTATAATATATGTCATGTGCCTCTCTGTATATCTTCAACTCAAAGTTGTGCCACCAAACTCTCATTCTCAAGAAGTGTGTATGCATAGTTTTATACTTTTATTGTGTGTGTATTGAAATATATATATTTGTAGTCTTTGAATTTAAAAAAAGAAAAAGGAAATGGAAAGTGCACGGTTTGGCTGAAAAGGTCGTACCAGCCAAATCAAATTAATTTGGTCGGTTTGGCTGGTTAGAGAGAAATTAATTGGTTGGATTGGTTTGAAATATCTCAAATCACATGACTTGGTTTGGCCGACAATTTGAACGGTGAAATCGGGCCGTATACATAAAATTATTTTAATTATAATAATAGCTAAATATTATTTGATAGAAAGCTAAAATATCAATATATTGATATATGTACCCGATTTGTATATTCTTTCAAATTGTACCGTTATAAATCAACTTCTATTTTTTCTCTTACAACCGCAACTTCATTTATTTATCACTTCTCTCCTACTTATAAATTAATAGCAGGAGAATTATATTTATATTAGTTTTATTTTGTGCATCATTCGTACATTGATATTCAGAATGGTCAAAACGTTATTTGCATTATCAGTTAAGTAATTTTTCGAACCGTTTAAATCGACTGAACTAAACTATTTTAATATAATTTTGTCGGTTTGGTTTGAAAATAATTATTTAGCTGGTTTAGTTCGTGAAAATTTTAAACTATAATTATTGATTTAGCCTATACTTTGCTCTTCAAACCGAACAGTACACACCCTTCGATGTGAGCTTTTCCTTTTTCTTTCTATTTTCTTTTTTTGGATTCATTATTTGTCCTTTTTTTTTTTTTTTTTTGTTAGTTCTCATTTAGTTGTTGAGCCTGCTGCAAGCAACGGTTTCCATCTGAGAGAGAGAGAGATGGTGGATCTGAAAATATTAAATTTTTTCTGCATATATTCTAAGCAAACTCAAACGTACATGAGAGAGATGTTTTTGACAGTTGAAATGTCTTAGTACCATTGTATATAACTATATATACACAATTTCATATATATTACTAAATCATCAGTTGAAATCACTCTTCTCAAGAGTGGTCTGAAACATAATCCTCAGGCTCCCAACAAAAACTCCTCAAACATCTGCAAACTGTCTTTAGTCAAGACACGGCAATGAGAATCCAGAAAGAGCCTACCGAGTAAGATCCGAGACGACTAGTCATTGCACGTAAAAAAGCTTCATCGGAGCCTCTACTAATCGTGCACTTTTGCGCGCTTAGATGGTTGCTCCTCGGCTTTTGAAACACCGGTGTTATCAAGAACTTCAGCGACGTTTTCTTTCTCCCCGACCGAAAGATGATCTTCTCCTCGTGTACTGCTTTTATCAGCTTCTGCTGCTAAATTATCTTCGGTGGTGGGCGGTTTATGGCATGTATCGGTTAACTCCTTAGGAGGGTTGTCGGCGGTGGATGAGTCGCCCTTGAGCCAATCTGGGCCGGCTTTGCACTGCTTCTCGAACATCATCTGGAGACATCTCCCTTGCTCTTCGATACGAAGCTGTAGATTTCTTTGGATCTGCCATAAAACATAAACCAGTATCAGAATAGGAAGGGAGTACCATTGAATTGTCTCTATTTTTCTGTCTTTTTTTTTATAAAGAAAAGTGTATTGCCTCTAGTTTACAAGTGTTTAGACCCTTTGCATTTGTTATCATATATGCAATAAATGCAGAATTACAGAGGCCATTTTCACGCAAGATTTTATGTTTGTTTCTCATCTTTAGAAACTAAGAAGAAATGGGATTTTGGGCATGTATCATACAATGAAATACTGCACATGGTAGGGGTGAGCAATAGTCGGTTCGCTCTGAAAACCAAACCGAACCGCCCAAACCGCCAAACCGAACTTTTACAAAATCCAAACCAAACCGCTAATTTTGTACAAGCCGAACCGCACCGAATAGGCGGTTTCAGTTTAACCGAAATCCCGTGCACGTTTTTATAAAATACTTGAATTGACATAGATTTTAATATATTAGGTATTTTAGTTTAGGTTTAATTTAGAGATTTAAAATAAAATAAATATTTTATAATTTAATTTTATACTCCCTCCGTCCCACACGAATTGTCCAATTACCTAAAATGGAAAGTTAATACACACTCATTAATAAAATATTAATTTTATCGATCTCTACCACATTGGTTATTGTGCCGAATCCCATGGGGACAATTCCCATGGGACGGAGGGAGTATGTTTTATTGTTTTTATATTTAAACTATATAAATAAATATAAAATATATATAATACATGTTCGGTTCGGTTTTTAAGCCGAACCGAAAACTCTAAAAATATCCAAAAAAATCCAGACCGAACTGAAACCAAATGCTCTTAAAAACCGAACCAAAACCGCCGGTTTGGTTCAATTTGGCAATTTTGATTCGGTTTTGCTCACCCCTACCACATGGTATTCAGGCTAGAGGTTTCTCTCATATTGTTCACCAAGAACAAGAAACCAACCAACTAAGAGACCAATATAGGCTTGCCCACCACGACGAGCACATTTTTACAAAAGAAAAAGTAGAACTGTCATACCTCAAGTTGTTCGTGAAGCCTCTTCTGAACTTCCATCTGCAGCCGCAGAGCTTCAGTGATCTCAATACCTCTGATCCAAAAGTTAGAGGAGCGTAGCAATCAGCAAATGAACATAAGGTATAAAGCTCTCGATATAGATATAAGCATTTGAAATATAGCATTTTAAGAATGTAAGTATTTCACACACATTGCGCCTGGTACACAGCCCGTTCGACAACTTTTAAACCTCGGAATCAATATAAGTTAAATTTCTGTCAATGAAGAACATGATGGATTCACACCCATTTGACTAGAATTTCTCAAGCTCGGTTTATTTTCCATTAACATGAAAATAACATAGTACTGCAGAGTGTGGTAACAAACCGATCCCATTTCCGTAACGGGGATCCAACAAAGAGATTTCGAACTTACGTTTTCAAGTCGATAGACGAGAATTCATCAATCGAGGTTGTTTTTCTCTGTGAAGATTCTGCAAAGAAAAAAAAATGCGTTAGTTTTAGGTGAACAAGAAAAAATTGTGATTGTGTGTAGTTAAAGCATATATGATAAACCAGTAGTCTTCTCTCAACCATTTGAAGGTGAAGATTATTTCTAAGCAATTCAACCGGGGGAAAGAAAAGTACGAACAAATCAGAAACGCGTCTAACATGTTAATCATCAGGATGACCAAAACAGCAAGCATTCAATCTCATATAGCAGTGAAGGAGCATAGCTCTAAACATAAGGTATAAAGCTCGAGCAAATGAAGATTGAAGTCCTAAATAGCCTAAGAATGAAGTAAAACTAATGAGCAGAACTTTTCACCCACCTTCTGAGCTCTCGGGTTTGTATCTAGCTGTACGGTATTTCTGGAATCGACAAACACGTTCCACATTTAGCAAAGAATAATCAATTTGAATCACGATGGACAAAGGTCTACAAAATGATCGTATAAAGTGCATACCTGCAGATGGCTTTTAACATGATAGATTGTCAAGCCCTCAACTTTCATTAGCTTAAGGACACCCTTGGGAGTAGCTCCTGTGATAAAATGTATAGCAATCGGGGTGATTTCCGGATTCATGGATTTGAATGGCACTCTTTTGAAGAGTTTAAGAAATAAGGGAACATACTTTCACTTCCACCGAGATTGTTGACTGACTCCACAAAGGCCTCATGAAGTTCGGGCGTCCAACGCATGCGCTGCTTTGCTGGAGCTGAGTTTCCGGAGGAGGATTGACCAGCAGCACAACTAGTTTCTCTATATGAAGCTGGAAGCTGCTGGTTTGCTTGGGGTTGCATCGAGATAAATGTTGACGGTTTTGACATTTGACACAAAAACTACAAACAAAAGTAAAAAAGGTTAGGGGGAATAAAAAAGGTAACCGAAGGCATCGTTTTCCTGCATAAAGGAATGGTCTCAACCTTCGCATCCGGATCCAGGGTATTTGCATCAGCAAGAATCTCATTCCAGTCAGAAGTCAAACCATCGTCTTCAGAAATAAGATGATCGGCCCAATCTTGCCACTCGCTTGGTTTACCGAGATCCTCAGAAGGAGCCACAACAGCAACACTGTTACTAACATCAGGTTGACTATTCTGAAAATCAAAAAAATCAGGCAGAGCATCCGTACACCAAGTGTTCATATTTTCCTTGTTAGAGTGACTCGATGCAGTCGACTGGAGAAGTCCGGAGTCAGTACAATGCTGCACTAAATTGGAAGACCTGCTATTCGTTGATTGAGAAATAAAATGGGATTGCCTAGGATGCTTCTCTTGTTGCTGAGCAGATGAAAAATGAAGGTCACTCGAAAACCCTGAAGATGAAGAGTACATGTGTCCAACAACCCCGTTGTTGGAAGGAACGGGTGCAAGAGGGCGTTGGTTGAATACCCTGTCGAGGGAAACCTGCCGGGAGTTCGATGAGTTCTCGTAGTTTCCCCCTTGAGGAGTCGAAAGAGCAGATAAAGCAGAAGATAATGTTCCAGATGCCTCACAGTTACTAAGTTGGCTAGCGCCTGGTCTTTGAACAGATAAAGCTGGTTTCGTTCCCATCTCGGCTGGTACGATCCAAATCAACTTTCACTTTTGTTATACACCGAGCTCAGTCTCTCCGATCATCTGCACAACATATTACACAAACATAAACCACGAAATACATATCGAAGAAAAAACGTCATTAGAATTATACATATGTGAAGTAAAAACAGAATTGTCATGATATCAGAAACCAAATGTTATCGGATATTCGGATCTCCTAGCTGTGAGCAGTAAGTAATCAACAGGAAAAATCGAAATGTACAGTGTCATGTGATCCAAGAGAATGCAACTTTTTTCAAATAATTAAACTCTAAATCATACATCTTGGTTCAAAAATCAACACAAGACTTAGGAAACAAAACTCAACCATAAACAAACTGTAATTAGCCGAAAACGCGTCGATTTCCTTAGTTTTTTGCTAGATAGTGCATCTATCAGACATGCATAACCAAGTTCAAGTCCATCTTATGCAATATATAGAACTTTTCAAACAATCCTCTCACTAAATGTGCAGATTTCCCACTACTCTCAAATCAAACTCTGCCATAAACAACCTTGAGTGATATGAATCAACGCATCAACTAAAACCAGCATGCAGCAATCCACCATGCACATTTCATTAAAAAAACACCTTCTCCCTCCACAGATCCCAAAAATCCAACTTTTATCAACTCAAAAACACCTAATTTCATCAACTTAAACTTTATATCATAACAACATCAAAATTCGCCGTCGAGAAGAAACATGATTCTCGAAACAAAAAAGTAAAAAAAAACACACACACACACCAGGAAAAAAAAAAGAGGGATCAAATACTCTAAATTAACATTTCAAAAACTCCAAAAAATTCAAAGCTTTCTCAAAACTCAATCCAAAACCGGCATGCTCCGCATACACCACATTTCAAGAATTTCCAGAATCGATGAGAAACAAGCAAATGAAATCAAACCCTCATCTCAAACCACAGAAATACACAACGGGAAAAGCTCCATCACAGAAATAGTGAACAGACAAAAAAATCTCGCGAGCTAGCCGACGATACCTGAGGCTGTTGTAGTTGCCAACTGAGAGCGGTTGCAGGCTTCGATTACAACGGCAGAAAAAGGGTTCCTCGTTAAGGGGTTGAGGCCCCCCGGCGACTGGTGGAAAGGATGGAACAGTAACGAGTGCGCCTTTTTCGTTTGGTGTCTCTCTCTCTCCCTCTCCTCCCCTTGGCCTTGATATTATTTTGGCTTTTTTACTTCCAAATCCAAAATTTTATGCTCTATATTATTTCCACGCGCTTATTCCTTTTCATTATTCTTTACAATAATTTTATTTTTATATTTACCCAAAAAAAAAATTTGATACAATGGATCCAACAGATCCAAAATTCGATCCGACTACTATTTTTTATCAACAAAATAAGGGAATACACGAAATTTTATCCAAAAAAATTTCACTTCTCCAAATTTTATCAAAAAAATTTATTTATTAGGAAATTTTATCGAAAAAAAAATTATATTTGAAATTTGTATCCAATTTAACTATCCGTAGTTATTTTTATGATGATTCACCTGTTAATTTCTCCGTCTTGTCCAACTAACGCCCCATATGGATTATTATTAGTGAGTTTGACACCACCTGAATTTAATGGGTAATTCATCGAAAAAAATTACGGACAATTAAGTAGGATAAAATTTTTAAACATAAATTTCTCATGGATAAAATTCGCAAACAGAAAATTCTTTTGGATATAATTCTCAAACAAATAAAACTTTGAATAAAATTCCGAAAAATGAAGAATTTATGGATAAAATTCCCTATTTTTCCACAAAATAATTAAAATTGTTATTTTTAACAGGGTATTTTTATGATTACCCTATTGCTGCATAATTATATAAAGAAATGGGATGAATATTCAGATCTAGTGATTTAGTGATGAGAATAGTCTTTACAATAACATTAATTAACAAAGATTTAGAATAAATTATAAAACCCTAGTGATTAAAATAAGTTAATAAAGAGGGTTGGCATTGGTGTGTTCCATGTGGAGAGAAGAGAGAGAGAGAGATGCATTTGTGGAATCAAAAAAGAATGATATAATTTTATGCTCTCTTGAGATGGCCAAAAGGCCAATTACAATTGGGATTGGATTGGTTCCCTCTTTTAGTGATTTGTCTCTTTTCAAGTTTAATATATAGTATTTATATACATGGTCCATCCTTGACACGTGTCAGCCATGTAGTGGCTGCAATTTTATTTTAGAAACTCATTAAATACATATATAGAGCAAAATATGTGGTTTTGGTTAGGGTGTGACCAGACCCAGATGCCTCTTGAAGTCATTATCGAGTGATTTAAGCCTCAATAATTAACTTCCAAAAAAAATTTTATAACAAAATATGAGCAAACACAAAATGAAAAAGAAAGGAAAAAAAGGAGGATCGTTGTTACTTTTTTGTGTCTTTTTCCAGTTTTTGGCAGTGAGGTATTTGACAAATTAACGTTTATTATCACAGACAAGTGAGCTTGTTTATTTTTAAAAAGTTCTCAACAGTCAGCATAGACTCCAAGTTTTATTTCTTTTACTTCTTCATAAATTGACCATCAAATTCAAACACTTCCTCTAAAAGGAGAAAAGCAAATTGCCTACACGTGCGTCGATTTAAGAGTGAAAAAATACATCATGAGAATATTTGAGATGTTATAATACACATATTTGTCAAGCATAATATAGAAGTGGCGAAATGGAATCAGAACCAGCCCGAACCGGCCCACCGGTTCAAACCCAGAACCACCAACTATGATTGCAAACCAGAATCAAAATCCTTATATGGACGGACTGGTTCAAGTTCAAGCAAATAACATAAACCGGAACCACCAACTATGATTGCAAACCAGAATCAAAATCCTTATATGGACGGACTGGTTGAAGTTCAAGCAAATAACATAAACCGGAACCAACAATTCCAAACCATTGAACCGCAAAAATTTCAACTGAAAAATGATTCCAAACAAGCTATTATTCCGTTCCAAACCATTTGAAACAACAGCAAAAATTTGAAAATTTAAAATTTAAACCGGTCAATTAAAGCGCATCACATCATCCCAAACCAGCAATTCCAAATCAGAACAGGCAATTATAATTCAAACAAGATGTTCTAAAATAAAACTTAAAAAACAATTTTGACCGAATAATCAGTTCAAAACAAAACCAACTGAACTGAAACCGACAATAACGGGCCGGTTAAAGTTCCAATTTTTTTAAACCAGTTAAAGTTCCAATTTTTTTAAACCGGAACCATAACCATGGCCATCTCTAGGATAATGCACATACCGTAGCAAAACTAATTGGAGGTGGGGTGAGGGGATAAGATGGAATTTTTTCAGTAAGACAAGTGGTTAGGTGTAGGGAGAGGGAATTATTTGGATGCGGCGGCAAGGGTCGTTGTTGCAGGTCATTCTCTAATATACAGACCTAAAAGATATAATAAATAAACAATAGCAAACAAAATAAATTCACAACACTAAGATTAATAACTCCAGAAAAGATAAGTGATCAGTATCTCTTTGTAAATCCCAACAAAAATATTCCACTCTAGCATTGAAGTCAAGTTTAAACAAAACACAGAAAAGTGCAAACCATGAAGAATGTAACATTCAACATCTAGACAATAGCATTGGCAGCGCTGGCAATCCTCGGCCATAGATCAGCACACTCCTTACCGATAGGACCAGTAATGGCAGACCCTGAAGCATTGTAGAATAAAAAATTTGGAGATTTAGAGCTGTGTAGTAGAATTTGGATTAGAACTTTGAAATGCATGTTAAATAATCTATACCTTTCATTTCACCCTTTGGATTGACAATGACCCCAGCATTATCTGCAGACACAGCATACAAATGATTAACAATAATTTACAATCATCATTGAAAAGAAAGTGATAGCAAAAACAGAAATAGAGTTATATTAGCTTACAAGATACTGAAAAAGTGAAAGCAAAAAACTGGATAAGGCAATACATTTCCAAACATCAACCACTAAACTTCTGGGCCGACTTGTATTAATTTATATAAGATTTAGGCTTAGCTCACAGATCATAGTACCATATGATTTGTGTTTCTTAGCAGTCCTTTTGCTATACATGATGTAATAATACGCAGAAGAGATTAATTTAAAGACATTTATTTTCCTGAATTATATTTCATCATCAAGCTAATGCACTATGAGTGCTAAAACATTGACTAATTCTTTAACAAATTCATGAACTTTTATAATCTATGTTCGATGAGTTTCTTTAATTACTTTCGGCCACTTGAGATGGAGATTCAATCTTGAGCTGCAGCACCTAAAGCATCTTAAGCTTGCCCCAAATAGATTCAACTATAGACTCCAAAACACCTAAAATATAGGCAGCTTAAGTATTATCATCTAAAAACATAATGTAGTTAAAGCATTTTGATTCTATGGATCAAGTCCTCGCCATATGAATAAATCGGCATGCTAAACAGTCATGATACAAAAAGCAGAAGATAGAGCAATCAACAGACAAAATTTCAGTAACGAACACAAATCTTAACCTGTGTTTCATACAAGAAAGGCATAACCAATCCAACGACAACAGCACAGTGACGAATTAATGATAACCTAAAAACTAATAAACAATAGATCAAAATTCTGGAATCGATGCCTAGTTATGAACACAATTATAGATGAACTCTATCACAGTTCAACACGGAGCAATACTGCACCGGATAATCTCACATCAATAACATCTAATAACATGCAATATCTCAATCACACGAGCACCTAAATTGACGAACCTTCAAAATACATGAACACGCCGTCCTTTCGGCGCCACGGCTTGCGCTGGCGAACGATGACAGCTGGCATAACCTTCTTACGCAGATCGGGTTTCCCCTTCTTCACGGTAGCCATAACCATGTCGCCAACGCAGGCTGACGGAAGCCTGTTGAGACGCCCCTTGATTCCTTTCACGGATATGATGTAGAGGTTCTTCGCGCCGGTGTTGTCGGCGCAGTTCACCGTCGCCGCCACCGGCAGACCCAGCGACATCCTGAACTTGTTACCCGCCGTTCCTCCGCGTCCTGGATAGAACAAAAAAACATCAAATCAAACGCCAATATCATTCGGAAAACTGTGAATTCAGGGTTTGAGGCAATGCAATCTTACCCCGCTTCGACATTTTTTCTTCTACCTCTAAACCTCTCCTCGGAAGTGAGGTAGAGAGAGAGGCACTAGGGTTTTAAATGGTAGGGTGGAAACTCAGAAAGAAATGTGGGCTAGGGTTTTTATCAGATCATGGGCTGGGATTAATGGGCCAAGCCCGATAATGTAAAATATTAAATATATAAAGGAGAATTGTCGATCCGAAAGATGATTTGTCAATTCATGAACCGAAAGATTAAACAATTCTCTTGAAGTCCTGAATTGAGAATTATATGATCTAATTATGGTTAATCAAGTGTTTATTTTATCTAATTCTTGATTGAAATGAGTAAATCTCCTGTGAGACCTTTTTTTAGATATAGATATTGTGTGACGTTAAGCTCATCTTTATTGTAAATATATTTTACATAGAATATATTAAGTTGGGAATTAGATGCATTCCATTTGAAATATTGTCATTACTATTGGGATTTTCTCATTGCCATCGGAATGACAATAATTTCAATAAAAATGCATTGTATTTCATTATCTCGCATAAAAATATCATCTTACACAAGTTTTTATCTAATTACATCATCTTACACAAGTTTTTATCTAATTGAATTGGTTATCAAGATGATTGAGAATTTGAGAAAGAGCATGAGATCAATGGCAATTAATTGTTCTAGACATGGATCATATTAAATCACTTTGTATAGGAAAACAAAATTAGCCACAGTTTTTAGCTATTTTAATAATAAATTGTATAATGTGCAAAGATTCAATTCAACGAAGGCAAAAATAACCATTTTAATTTTTTTTTTAAATAGCTATACAAATTATATTTTGACTAAAAGAAATTCTTTTCCATTAGATATTTAAAAAGCAGAGGAATTCTGCAATGGAGCTACGGTAGATATTTAGTTTCTCCGATTTCTTGAAGCAACGACGGCAGCAAAGCAAAACGCAAATGTCCACCTCATCATTCCTAGGCTCCCCACTCTTCCTCCCGCCGCCTTCCGCCACCGTCCACCGCCACCACACACTCAAAATGTCCCTCACCCCCATAAACCCCAATCCCATCACCACCCTCACAAGACTCTTGCGGGGCCAATCCCTCCCGCCCAACATCCTCATCTCCACCGCCCGCTCCGCCTGGTACGCCGCCTGGCACCTCATGATGTCCCAGCTCGCCCCCTCCGACTCCGCCGGCCGCTACACCCGCCCCACCTCCGCCTTCCGCCTACCCACCACCCCCTCCCCCTCCCTCTCCCGCCGAAACCTCCACCTCTACGTCGGCCTCCCCTGCCCCTGGGCCCACCGCACCCTCATCGTCCGCGCCCTCAAAGGCCTCGAATCCGCCGTCGCGGTCTCCGTCGCTTCCCCCGGCAGCGACGGTCTCTGGGAATTCCGGGAGGCATCCGCCGCCGCCAGCAAGAATGTCGTGACTACTACTTTGGACAGGGCGAATGGGTGCAGAACGCTGAAGGAGGTCTACAATCTGCGGCGCGGCGGCTACGGCGGCCGGTCGACGGTCCCGATGGTGTGGGACGGCGAGAATAAGGAGGTGGTGTGCAACGAGAGCTACGATATCATTGAGTTGTTCAATTCTGGGTTGAACGAGGTGTGCCGGAATCCGGGATTGGATCTTGCTCCTCCGCCGTTGAAGAAGAAGATTGATGAGTGGAACAAGATCATCTACCCCACTGTCAACAATGGAGTTTACAGGTGAGTGAGTGAGTGATCACTTAGTTAAAGTTTACTATGTTTTTTAAGTTTACTAACTAAAAACATCCACCTTCTGAAAAACTCGATTCTAGACAATTTATTCTTGAGCTATTTATATCATAGACAGCTAACACCTAAACCGTCTAGGTGCCAATCTAGGTGGCCGACTGAGCAATTAGCCGCTATTGGGAAATCCACTCGTATTCATTGTAGCAAAAATCTCTACCTAGGTGTTAGGTGGTCATTTGCCGAATTCAATACTCTCAAATCCCTGTATTTACTCGGTTTGACGAGTAATAGGCACTAGGCCTGTATTTACTCAGTTTGACGAGTAATAGGCACTAGGCACCATCTAGGTCGCCTAATCCGTTTAGGTGCCGATCTAGATGACCGACTAAGCGATTAAGATGGTCTACTTTTATAATTTTTAAAAAAGTAATTAAAATTCATTTAATTTTTATTTTTATTTATTGTTAAATATTTATTATAAATACGAAATTTTAAAAATAGCTTATGGATGATTAACTGATTAACTACCGCCTAAGCGTTAGGCCTACCTGAAACGTCCACCTAGCACCTAGCGATTTTTATAACCGTACTTTTACCAATAAGATAGTATGATCTTAAGTCGATGTTGGATACTTTAAACATATCCTGTCCTAAACTCAAGCAAATTAGCTAGTCCTAAACGCTCCTAGTTAGTACCTTGCAAATTATACCCTTAACGAACACTAGACATTAAAGAGAAGGGGAACCTGCTTATAGCTGGAGGGATGGAACGACGATCTCAGCTTGAATATGGTGCCTTAAATCCTGTGAGAAATCTGATGCAGGTGCGGATTCGCGCAGAGCCAAGAAGCATACAACACCGCGGCCAATGAGTTGTTCAACACTCTAGACAAGGTGGAGGAGCATTTGGGAGGAAACAGATACCTGTGTGGAGACACACTGACTCTTGCAGACGTGTGCTTGTTCACGACGTTGGTGAGATTCGACCTAGTCTACAACGTGCTCTTCAAGTGCACCAAAAAGAAGCTGATCGAGTATCCGAATCTCCATGGCTACACGAGGGACATTTACCAGGTACACCGCAGCTTATGCCTTTGTGTCATCTTTTATATCGAAACATGAACTGAGAGTGGTGTGGAACAGATCCCAGGAGTTGCAGAAACTTGCAATTTCGAAGCAATCATGGATGGATACTTCAAAACCCTTTTCCCGCTTAATCCGGGCGGCATCTGCCCAAACATGCCTTCGGCATGTCAACATGAAGAGCTGGCAAAGCCGCACCACAGAGGGTCGTTATCATCTGTTGAGGATGGCGTGAACGTGCTCGTTTCATAGCATCCAGATGCGCGTTAGTTCACTACAACAGATGAACACTGTAAAGAAATGGGATTAGGTGTTGAGTTTCTGTGTTTGTATCACAGCAGCAGCTAAGAAGCAAAGGAACAAAAAGGCTATAGAATTATGTAAAGCAGAAACACTACTTCATTCATGCATAGGCCAAAATGGTGTGAGAAATTATGCTCAATGAAGATAGAAGAGCAAGATTACTTCGAAAAGCCATGGAGTTTTAATAGTATGCTCATGACTTCACCCTATAGTTTTCTGATTAAATCTTCAATGCTGGGCCTCACCTATCTCTTTCTGTCTTTCATAGCATGATAGTCATTGACAGCTTTAGGCTCTCTAACAAGCAGAGTAAAAAACAGATAGGGAAGAAAATGTGCTTATAAACTAACTGATAAAGATTATCATGCTGCAGATCAACCACAATACTGAACCAGTAATATTCATTTATTCTCTTCCAGGTTCAGTTTCATTTAAATAACATAGCTAGACTAGATGCTTTGGAAATTTAACATAACATTTAACCACACGACCTCCCAAGCAGTGAAGCCAGACAACATCTAAAATTGCATTGTGATCAATAATAGTTTGACAGACAGATGCAAATGTTTCAAAACTTAATGTACTAATACAACATACAAGAGCAGGTAATCAACAAAAGTTAGCAATAATTGGACTCCAAGAAACACCAAAGGTAAAACAGAGAAACCATTCAGAAACTTTAAAGGTTGAACTGCAAAAAGAGAAAAATAGCATTCAACTTGCAATCCAGCTCAATAATAATATTGTCTACTTGTTAACTTATCAGTTTCAAAGAACCATATATGACACTAATTCACTTGCTTGATGGAACAGTTTCGAGCAATCACAATTCACAGCAGACCCCAATAGCCACTTTATCAACTTGTAAATGAAGAATTAAGCACCAAGTATCAATAGTGATTCTACGCAAGATATCCAGACATGCAATGGGACTCAAACTGATCAAGACAACGAAACACCGAAGGTAAAACAGAGAAACACCAAAGTTAAAACAGAGAAGCCATTCAGAAACCTTAAAAGGTTGAACTGCATCATGTCTTTTATGCAATAACTCTTTGGCCTATAATATACCAAAAAAGAGAAAAATAGCATTCCACTTGCAATCCAACTCGATAATAATATTGTACTTGTTAACTTATCAGTTTCAAAGAGCCATATATAATACTATTTCACTTGCATTATGGAACAGTTTCGAGCATACCCCAATAGCCACTTTATCAGCTTATAAATGAAGAACTAATCACAAGTATAAATAGTGATTCTACGCAAGATATCCAGACATGCAATGGGACTCAAACTGATCAAGACAACGAAACACCGCATCTAGTCACATTATAAAACTCAACGCATTACAAAGAACGATTAGTACTCGAATTCGTAAATTGTTGAACAGAACATTAGTGAAATAATCCTACCCATGCAACAGAGTTGCTCCACCTTCCTCGTTGAAGGAAAACATTGCTAAACCCAGTGAAAATAACGAAGGCGCTTACAGAGAGAGACGAAAATATGATTATTGCCGCACGCACAGCTAAGCGCAGGTGAAAATAATCGATTGAACTGCACTGCATTCACCGATAACAACCTACTAAAACCCCACAATCACTAAATAATCAATCAGCAATGACAAATCGCTTCTCTCAACCCGGCCAAACCAAGATTAGCTGATTGTCTAACCACCGAAAGCGATATTTGTAGGGAAATTGAAGAATTAGGGAAGGGGGATTTCTACCTTCGCATATATCAGCATCCTTCCATTTGTCTGACTGCGAATTTGAGAGTAAAATTTTTCGAGGGAAAAAAAAAAATACAGGGACAGAAAAGGAGAAAAGTCAATAATTAGTTTTTAGCTTTTTTATTTTTACATAAATATACTACCTCCCTGCGTTAGGGCTCTGAAAAATCGAATCGAACCAAAAAAAAAAATAGATAGAACTATTGACATTTGAATGATTTAATTTGGTTAAAATTATTTCAGTTCGACTATCGGTTTCCCGAAAATAAAAATAAACTCAATTTAGTTGATTGTCACTTTTTTACTTTTAAAACCGAAAACCGAACTAATCGATCGAATTTAAAATATAAGAAATTAAATAATATATATTATATACTATTAGTACAATAATAATAAATCATTAAACCTAAAATCTAATCACACCCTCCTAAATTTAAGTTTAGATTTTATTATTATATGTAATTTATTTGGAATTTTTTATATGTAATTATATGTAGAGAGTTTATAGTTTATTTGTGTTAAAATATTGAAAAAACAAGATAATAGTTTGTTGGAACCTAACCGATCAGAATCGAACTATTCGGTTCGATTAACAATTCTGATGTTCCCATCTGTAATGACACTAATAATTTTGAGGAGTCTCATGCTATTTGTGATGAGTCACATGTTGGACAAAGATATCATATCCGGGATCGTGCTAATATTGTCTCTACTGATAAATTGAGTTTCCCACGTGTGAGTGCTGTTATTAACGAGTCATCCACACATAAAGAAATTGTTTGCCATCCAGAATGGCAACTTGCTATGTCTGAGGAGTTGGCTGCCCTAAATCATACAAGACATGGGATCTTGTTCCCTTACCATCACATGTTTTACCCATTACATGTAATTGGGTGTGCAAAATAAGACCAAGTCAGATGGTTCTATTGAGCGATATAAAGCTCGTCTTGTTGCTCAAGGTTTTTAGCAGACTCAGGGACAGGATTATGATGAAACTTTTGCTCGTGTTGCTCACATGACTACTGTTCGTACTATGATTGTAGTGGCTGCTTCTCGCTCTTGACTATCTATCATATGGATGTTAAGAATGCATTTCTTCATGGTGATTTACATGAAGAAGCCATCCCCAGGTGTTGAGGCTCCCTCTGGACATGTTTGTCGCCTTCATCGTGCATTGTATGGTCTCAAACAAGCTCCACGGGCTTGGTTTGAGCGTTTTGTTTTTGTCATACGGGCTGCTAGTTTTTCACCTAGTGATCATGATCCTGCTTTATTCATTCATCTCTCTCCACGTGGGTGTACTTTGCTTCCTTTATGTGTTGATGATATGCTGATTACATGAGATGATGAGGACCATATTTCTCATGTGAAGAAACAACTTGGACAGGAATTTCATATGTCTGATTTGGGACCTTTGAGCTATTTCTCAGGCACCGAAGTCATTCATTCTTCTAAAGGGTTATATTTATGTCAATCCAAGTATATCTAAGATCTTATTACTCGTTCCGGCCTATCTGATAATCGGCTAGTTGCAACACCTATGGAGCTTCACTAACAATTTTGTCCTACTAATGTGGTATACATTTGGAGGATCATTATCGATATCGACATATTGTAGGCAATCTTGTTTATCTCACTGTTACTAGACCTGACATTGCTCACGCAGTTCATATATTGAGTCAGTTTGTAAGTGCTCCTACTTCAGTTCATTTTGGGCATCTGGTTCATGTACTAAGAAATTTAGGGGGCACATCATCTCAGACTCTGTTCTATGCTAGAGATAGTCCGCTTTAGCTCCTTACTTATTCAGACTCTATTTGGGCAAGTGATCCGACAGATCGTCGTTTAGTCATTGGATATTGCATTCTTATTGGTTCTTCTCCTTTTACATGGAAGTCCAAGAAACAAGCAGTTGTATCTCGATCCAGTACAGAGGCTGAACTTCGAGCCCTTGCCACTACCACTTCAGAGATTGTATGGCTTTGATGGTTGCTAACTAATTTTGGTATTTCTTGTGATACACCGACACCTCTTCTTTGTGATAATACCAGCGCCATACAGATTGCTAATAATTCCAGATACAACCAATTTTGTACATTCAAGTTATTCTAACACTCATTAATAACAAAAAATTGAAGTATTTTTTTCCGAAAACATTAATAATTTAGGATATCATCCCCTATTTACATAGAATTATATTTGTGTATGTGAAATTTATGTGAGAATGCATGCTACATTGGGCTGGAAGAAAAATACTCCCTCCGTCCCATTAGAGTAGTCCCATTTCTTTTCGGGACGGAGATTAAGAGTTGTAAGTGTAGTGGAATTAATATTTTATTGGTGAGTGTAAAAAAATTTATCATTTTAAGAAAATGAGACTAATTTATGAGATAAACAAAAATGAGAAATGAGACTGCTTCAATGGGAGTGAGGGAGTAGATAATAACTTAACGCCTAAGGTTGCAGGACATAAAAGCCCCACCATCTTTGCAAATCCCAGCCCCACGAGCAGCCACTGCAAACATTGTTTTGGCCTTTTTCAATTAAAGTATAATACTTTTATTAATTAATCACTCTCTTTCTTTTTGACATGATTAACATTCATACCCATCTTCAAACTTACGTTAATTGAATAAAATAATAACATTAAAATTAAATTTATTTTAAAAATAGTAATAAAATTAGAAATCAGCTAATCATGATCGCACTAATTGAGGTGATCACGAGCCGAGTTGAATTGAATATGGTCTAGCTAGAGCTCAGTTTGGTGTCAAACTCGTTAAGCTCGATTCGACTCGATCGAGTTCAATTTTTTAGTTTGTTTTAAATTTGTATAAAAATTTAAATTATTAATAAATTTATAAAAAAAATAAATTATATTAAATTCGATAAAGCTCATGAACCTAGCTCGAGCTGGATAAGGCTTGCAGCCTATCGAATCGAGTATCATGAAACTCGAACTTAATTCAATAATATCAAATCAATTTTGAATCTTTTTAAGAGCTGCTTGCGAGCTGGGTTGACTCATGCACACGCACACACAATCACACTCTCCTTATCTCTCTCACACACTTCAAACTAATGTTATTTAACAAAGTACCAAATACTATAAATTATAAAATAAGTAATCAACTGATCAAATCACATGAATAAAGGTAAGCATGAGCCGAGTCGAATCAAATATGGTCAAGCTCCAACTCCAACTCCAACTCAATCCGATCAAGCTCAAAATTTGAAGTTCGAGCTCAATTTGGTATCAAACTTGTCAAGTTCAATTGAGCTCGACTTGGTGCCAAACTCGTCAAGCTCAATTTGATTTGATCGATTTATTTTAATTTTAATAAAAATTCTCAAATTATTTATTTTTAAATAATAAATTTAAGAATAAAATTTTAAATAATACTAAGTGTTCAATAAAGCTTGTAAACTTAGTTCAAATTCGAACTCGATAAAGCTCCAAAATTTAGTAAATCCAGTATCGTGAAGCTCGAGCTCCTAATTAACTCGATTTAGCATAAAGTCGAATTCAATTTTTTTTCGCAAGAACACGCACCCACTCTGTCTGTCTCTCTCACACACTCACGCTCAACACGCACACACTCTCTCTCTTACAAACTACTTTTGCCAAGTATGAAGGTGGCGGGGCAAAAAAAAAGAAGGGACACGCTGAAAACGCAGCCATATTCGTACACCAAAATTGTTTGATGATCGTAGCTATATAGTGTGTAAACTGCAGACTCCAGAAACATCCAAAAACAGCCCTATCAGATTCTTCCATTCCCACAACAAATCATTATAAATCTCTATAGCTTCACACGGATTCCAGTTGATTACAAAAAAGGCATTAAATTTGCAAAAATGGGTCCATATCGATCTGCTCCGATCACCATCTCTCTCATCCTCTCTCTCCTCTCCATTCTGGCATCCTCCTCCGACTACACGAGCCTCGTTTTCAAAGGCTGCGCAACCCAGAAATTCCCAGATCCTAACCTCGTCTACAAGCAAAACCGTGAAACCCTCCTCGCCGCCCTCACCTCCCAGTCATCCGCCGCGAAGTTCCACAAAGCCACCTCCGGCGACGCCGCGTCCGCCATGAACGGCCTCTACCAATGCCGCGGAGACCTCTCCGACGATGACTGCAGCGCCTGCGTGAATAAAGCGGCGTCAATGGCGCAGAGTCTGTGCGGAGAGGCTGTCGCTGCGCGAGTTCAGCTGAACGGTTGCTACTTGAAGTACGAGATCGCCGGGTTCCGGCAGGCGGGTCCGACCGAGTTGGCGTTCAAGGTCTGCGGGTCGACTCGGGCGAGTGGGGACGGGTTCGGCGACAGACTCGACGTGGCGCTGGGCGAGATAGCGAAAGGGGTGGCGAGTGGGAGCGGCGGGTTCTACGCTGCTGGGTATGAATCGGTGTACGTGATGGGTCAGTGCGAGGGCAGCTTAGGTAGCGGCGACTGCGTTAACTGCGTGAAAATAGCGGCGGAGAGGGCTAAGTCCGATTGCGGAAGCTCGATCTCTGCTCAGATATATCTCGAAGAATGCTACATCAGCTACACGTACTACCCAAACGGCGTTCCCGGCAATCGCCAGTCGGTTTCCTCCTCCTCAGGTAATCTCTGCATCAAAATAGCATTTAAATTTTGAAGATAATCGTCGATCAAGTGTTGATTGAAAATATTTAAGTGGTGTTGAAGGGAGAGGGAAGAATGCCCAGAAAACAGTGGCGATTGTGATGGGAGGGATAGTGGGAATGGGGCTGGTGGCGGCGTGCTTGCTGTTCACAAAATCAGCTTTCAAGAAGAAGACGTACACTTACAAATATGGCGGATGAATTTGTGATGGAGGTTGGTCTCATTTTCACACACACTAACACACACATATTTGAAAATCCCATAAAAAAATAAAAATAAATAACTCAAGATTGAGACTAATGTGTTGTGGTTCTTGGTTCTTGGCAGGGTAAATGTGAATCTTCTATTTTTGGAGATGAAATTTTGATTGGGGGTGTAAAAAAAAAAAAGGTATAATCCTATTAATCCATAACATAGTTGTATATGTGGGGTTTTCTTCTTTTTCCAAATCTATGAAATGACTTTTTTCTTTTATAAACTTTGTTTTTTGTTAAAAGAAAATAGAAGTGTCAGTTTCAGCAGAGTATGATTGCAGGTGAGATGGTGAAGATGAGTTATTTATTTAATTTTAAAAATTGACAGGTGTATGCTTGTGATTGTTTATTTGTTTTTCTAAAAAGTTGGACAAGTTCACTTTGTGGAAAAGCAGATATGTATAAAAGAAAGATTTGAAAATTAAAAATGGAATATAATTAAATGCTTGTGTTGAATCTGTTTTTGGAATTTATTATGAGTGGAACATAAAATTCTAAATATTATGTTTTTCTTATGTCCCAATCACTTCTAAATATTATGTTTTTCTTATGTCCCAATCACTTTTTGTTTTTATTTTTTTATAACAAGTGTAATCAACTTACTTGATATAAAATGTATTATTTGAATTCGACTAGTATATAAATTTAAAATATAGGAAAAACTATGAAAAATACCCTAAACTATTAGTCAACTATGAAAAATATCACATTGTTTCTCTTTTCTTAAATTATACCTTAATATTTCATTTTCTCAATTAAAAATACCCTCAACTATAAAAAATACTCCAATGTTTTCTTTATCACTGAATTATACCCTAATATTTAAGGATGTCAATCGGGCTAACTCGTCGGGTTAGCCCTATTGGGTTGCGGGTTAATCGGTCCGGGTCAAATCGGGCTGAAAATTTTTCGGGCTAAAAAATTGTTGACCCTAACCCTAACCCGTCGGTTTTCGGGCTAGCCCGTCGGGCCAATGAATTTATTAATTATTTTTTATTTTTAATACCTTTTCACTCTTTTAATATTTTAAATAATAAAAAATAAACAAAATATTATTTTTCTCATATAAAAAAAAACAAAACACATCACAAACTCTTATATAATGATTAATTAAACTATTAAAAATATATTATTTTTAATTTTAGCAATATTTAAATATATTTTAAATTTGTAAGTAAATAAATTTATGTGTCGTTTAGCTTTCTGGTTATGTTTTTCTCTGTTCTATTTGTTTGTTCCCGTCTCTGGCGACTTATCTACTCTGTCTCGTCCCCTTTTTCATTATAAAATGGGAGGGATTTTACATGTTATATTCACAATCTTGTATTTGTTCCGTCACCACGATCATGCTACTTTTAGAATGAATACACTTGGCTAAAAGGTGGTATCCACGTATTCCCTTCAGTGATGAATAACAATCTTCATGTATCGGTCAAAATATCATAAAATAATTGGTTATCAAAGAAGGCCACATTCTAAATGAGTCCAAAGCATTTAAACTTCGCGCCCAAGTATTAATAAGGCAAGTCATCCAAGGCAAACCATTTGTCATAGCGCTTCGAGATAGGTTGCCAACAGGGGCAGCACCAGCATTGGGCCGTCTGGGTCGGCTGCCCTCACGAAATTTTGATTTTCTTTGTTTTAATATAGGTATATATATATATATTTTTTTTTTCAAAAAAATAAAATTATATAATACCAACTCAATAAAATTATAGTTAAACGTTCATGGTACTCAAATTCTACATCCGCCCCTGGACTTGCCGAGTTAGAATCTCCAAACCAGGCCGTTGAGACTTTCGATATGGCTTGTTGGGGCTTCCTCAAAATGAACTATTTTGGGTATTTAAGCTACTTGAGTTGGGTCTTTTGTAGTAAATTTGGATTTGTGCTTTTTTTATGGGTTAAATGAAATTTAAATATCAACATCTGTAATGGTAAAATAAATATTTGATGTCAGTGTAACGAGAATTTAAATATATTTTTGAAGTTGCACATGCCATTTTCAGAAATTAAAATAACTTCGTACCTTCGAAAATACTCCATATAGAGGAGTATAATACACTTAAAAATAAATTTGAAGTTGAATGCTACAACACTCAAAAGTCAAAACTCACTAAATTAATTATTGCTAAGTATGAATAAAAATACTCTAAAAAGTTCCAACTCGATTTGTATTTTTTTTTCCTCCTTTAATCGCGTTTCATCATTAAAGTAATCATAGTTTTTTAATTACATATTAATAATCAAGCATTTTACTTAAAAAAAATAAAACATTTATCTTTTACTCCATGTTTTACATTTTATTTTCTTAAAAAAAAAAGGTAATAGATGCCAGCATTCATCACAACCGTCTGCACAAAATCCCATTCGACGGTCAAGATCGCGTCATCTTAAGCCCTCAGTGACGTAACGCCTTTTTCAGAGCCCCCCAAAAAAAGAAAAGAAAAAAAAAACAGAAAAAAAAATGAAATCTATAAAAATATAATTTCTCCTAACTTTTCCAAAAAGCCGTTCTCGTAAATTAGAGTAACAGCGGGATAAATTCCTTTAATTAATTATACAGATAAACGCGAGTCTTAAATCCCATTTTCGTATCGGAAGCTCTCGATCTAGGGTTTAACATCGAATCGGCGGATTTGATCGGAGAATGGCGAGTCAGTACTCTGCTCAGGTTACTGCATCGCAGGTAACATAGCCATTCGCGTTTCGGAATTTTTTTTTTTGGTTTCTGAAAAATCGTGAGTTCATTTTCTCACTGTTTTTGTGCTTTTGTGATTAAATCGTGGTTTTTATGGAATCGTTTAGGTCGGTTCGTACTTCGTTCAGCAGTATTATCAGGTGTTTCAGCAGCAGCGGGAGTATGTGCACCAGTTTTACAATGAATCGAGCTCCATGATGCGAGTTGATGGAGATATCAGCGAATCTGCATCGGATATGATGGTAAATGACGTTTTTGCGTTTCGCAGATGTTAATCTAGGTTGAGAGCGGTTAAAATATTTGGCTTTCCATAATTTGCTGATGCTTTTTAAGTGGTTTAACTTTGTTGTTGCTAGATTTTTGCAGTTCATAATTGTAAAAGAATTGGAGTTGCATTCTAGTGCTTAGCTTTATGCATTTCTGTTCTCATATGAAACTGATCTGAGGATAGTTCAGTCGTTTTTACCCCTTGAGTTTGGATTAATCCACTTATGACTAATGATTTTCTTTTTCCTATTACTGATTTGCTGGAAAATAATCTTTTAGATATTGCCTGATATCTTTTTGGCCTATTTCTGCAAACTGCTTTCTGATCCTTTGTATGATTCTGCATTGAATTTATCTGCTGGAGACGTGGGTTCTAGTGGGTTTAATCAATGATCACATGATTTGGTTCTAGTTCATAATTGACTAATGCAAAAGTGTATCTGTTGCTGCAGAAAATCCATGAAGTCCTCATGTCACTAAATTTTACTAATATTGAGATCAAGAATATAAATTCTCTTGACTCATGGAATGGAGGTGTTCTCGTAGTTGTTACTGGCTCCGTCAAGGCGAGAGACTTCAGTTTTTGGAGGAAATTCGTGCAGACTTTCTTCCTTGCTCCACAAGACAAAGGTTACTTTGTTCTTAATGATATGTTCCATTTTGCTGACGAGGAGGTAACACATCAACCTTCAGCTCCAGCACAGGAACCACTTGTTGATTACCAGCCTACTATTTCATCTCATCTTCCGGATCCGCCAGGTATTATTTTCTTCTCATGGTCTTCCCTCGTGTTTTAAATGCTTAGTGTTGTAACTGCTGTTTGTGTAGTGCTCAATTGAATTTTCACCACAAAGATGCTCGATCATGCTCTTTTTTTTTTTTTTGCAAACTATTTTTATGACTGGAACAAGGCAAATAAATTGTATAGACTACTATATATTGGTTTCTTTACTTAGAAATGTGACCTGGTACACCAACCTATATTTTTACAGGTTAAATGCATGATAAAATCTTGTGCTGATGCAAATGGATTTTTAAACCAAATTTAACTTACAATGATGCATTAAAATTGATAGGACATCACCGTTCTCTTCAATGACGCAAGTTTTAATACGGATCTCAGTTTTTGATGTGATCTTTAGTTTCTTAACATGGATAGTATTCTGATACTTCTGGACTTCATGTTACCAATCGTCTAATACAGTTTGTTCTACAACTGCAATAGTTTCTGATTATGCATTGGAGGAGGAGACAAGAGAATATGTTAGCTCTGTTCATGTCGAAGGAGTTGAACCAGTTCAAGAGTACAGTTACGAGGAGCATCTAGAGCAGGATTCGGAGCCAGAACCAGAGCCGGAGCCGGAGCTGGAGCTGGAGCCAGAGCTGGAACCAGAGCCAGAGCATGAGTCAAAGCCTGCGGCTAACAGGCTAGAAGAGGAAACTCCTTTTGAAGAAACAAGTCATGTGCTTCAGAATTCGATAACAACTGTGCATGAACCTCAGCGTTCTGTGGAGGAACCTGTTGGAAAACCAGAGAAATTCACATATGCTTCTATAGTAAGAATTATTTATGCTTAGCTACTGCATTAAAAATATAGTCTTAACTTTATCATGTGACTGAATTGTCCTACCTGATAGCAAGTTGGGGGTAAATATTCAACATGTCTTAGCCACACTTCTGTTTATAGGAATGACCTGGCATTAGTCAGTCACTGAGTCATATTACCTTACATATTAACCATATGCGCCTTTTCATCTGCATGCCTACAGAATAATAATATCCCAACTATAGACTTAACCTCTCATAATATCTCATGTACCCTTACTCATTACTTCCTCCAAGTTTAGGATGTATGATGTGTCAATTTTCTTCACCTTTAGACAAGTTTCTTCTTCTTAATACTTGGCATGTAGATTTATTTATAGTATCGTTAATTTTTTTCAGTAACAAAATAAAAACCCTAGGGAATTGTTAAAATCTCTCCTATGTTACTTTGAATGTGGTTGCCCGTACTAACTCTTTCTATCTTTTACTCTTTTGAATTTAAAGTTGCGGGCCAAAGGAAGATCTCAAGTCCCAATAATTTCTCAGCCTGCTTTAGCTCCAAGACCATCAGTTTCAGAATGGAACAATGTTTCACAGCCTCCAGTGCAGCAACCAACGCCACCTCCCCCATCATCTGGTATTGACTCCATGGAAGAATCATTAGCACCACAAGAAGGTATAGGCTGACTCATTTTCTTTTTAATTTGACTAATGAAATCACTGACAAAGCATAAAGTATGTATCTTTCAATCATCGTTTCAACCACATATACTTTTGTGTCAGCTGGCAGTAACTGTTAGTAAGTTGTTTAATAATTGATTAGATAGCTGAATCTAAATGTATGCTAATGGGGCTTTGCTTTGGATGTGGATGATATGTCATTATTCGTCCCTTTGTTCTACGAGGGGCCACAACGATAGATGATTAACCTTGACATTATGACTTGCAATGTTTGCTGAAAGTTTTTACATATAGATGTAGGACTGCACATCTTTTGTATTGATTCTCTGCTTCATTCTATATTTCCATTTATTTTGTCAGGAGAACAAAAATCTGTCTACGTCAGGAATCTGCCTTCTTCAGTAACAAGTACTGATATTCAGCAAGAGTTTGAGGGTTTTGGGAGAATTAAGCATGATGGAATCTTCTTGAGAAATCGCGTGGTGTGTTTCCTTTCCCATTATAATTATGTAGTACTTAATTTTATGTACTTTCGACGTACCTAAATGTATTTTGGTGCATAGGATACTGGCGTCTGCTATGCTTTTGTTGAGTTTGAAGATATTCAGGGTGTTTGGAATGCACTCAAGGTATGGAATTACTTTTTGAGGAGAAAAAAATGTTGATGTAGAATCATTTAAGCTAATGTGTAGTGGTCAAGATGGCAGTCTTTTCAATAATGCTACTTGTGGGTCATTTTTGCTGGTGTACATGCTTTTAGCAATTCTTCATGTGAGGAGTTGACAAATTTAAGCTATATGGATGAAGAACTTTTGCGCACTAAAGTATCAAAAGGCATATAGGGATTGACCATGCTGTTTCTATAGTGGTTGTGGTTTTAGCATATCTTTTTTCAATGTAGACATTACTGTCCATGAGTATGATTGTTTAAATACCTTTGCCCAATGTTTAATGAATGTTGGATTATACTTATTTTCTAATTAATTTGATGCCAATATGTGTTGCTTATTTTGAAAATAATTTTGCCAGGCTTCTCCAATTCAGTTGGGTGGAAAGAAAGTGTATATTGAGGAGAGAAGACCGAACGCTGGACCCGCTCGTGGTGGAAGTATGCATCTCTCCCTACTACTTTTATTTGCTATTTGAATTTGCTGTTTTTTCTTTTGTTGCACTTTCGTATTCCCATTGTTTTCTTCCACCCCCTCAATTTTGAGCTCATTTAGTTGTCTTTCTGCAAAACTTCTCTCTCGAATATTTATGTACTTTTATTGCATTTGCCCTTTGCTGACACTATATTTGGCTTCTAAATGTCTTGATCAGGGACTGGCGGTCGAGGCAGAATTGGGCGTGGTGGAAGGGGTTTTGGTAGGTGATGAATGCCAGTAACAGCCAAATAGCAGAATTAGAATCAGTAGTCTCAGCCCCTTGATGTACTAGTGATTGTCGTCCAATAACAAAACTGGTTCGCATGTCGCCATGAATTTTAGTTTACTGCTGAAGCAAATGCTTCGTTTTGTTTGTTGTTTGTCTTTTTTATCTTTTATCTTTTTTTCCCAATTGGAAAAACATCTATTGAGAGATTTTCTGAGTGATCTTCTGTTTCAAGTTTTCATATTTTTATTGGTACGCTGTCTTGTTGCGTTTACATTATCTGGTATTGCGATTTGATGGTTTTCCTCATCAGCAGTTTTAATGTGATTATATTCAGAACCAGATCAGTTTACCAACCATCTTAGCTCAATGAGATGGAAAATGATGCCTCCACACCAAAGGTATTCATATTCATTCTTTCATCTTTCTTTCAATCGGGTTCTCCATTCGGTGAAACTATTGTTGATGAGTTGTATTGTATCAGTTAAATGTATAGGCCGACTGCCAATCTTCGTGAGGTAACGCAAAATAGATGCTAAGTTTCATATAAATTGGCATGGACTGTCTCTACTGCTGTCTATCTTATGTTATGATTTTGCTACAGAAATGTTTTGGCTTCCTTTTCTCTCGGAATTTACCTTGCGTGGTTGAAGAGAGGCCATGACTCCCTTTTGTAGAAATGGCAACATGTAGATGGTAACTAATTGGTATAATCTTGGTTCTTAGCTCATGTAGACTGTCCCAGACAGTCTACACGAACACGAGCCAAGATATCTGATAGTGGTGAACTTTCGAACATGCTTTCTTGTACGATATCTGAGTGCATATCTACTAATTGGTATAATCTTGGCTCTTGGCTCGTGTAGACTGTCTGGGACAGTCTACACGAACACGAGCCAAGATATCTGATAGTGGTGAACTTACGAAAATGCTTTCTTGTACGATATCTGAGTGCATAACTACTATACACTGCTACTATCTAGCCAGATCTATATGCAATATGATCAGTCATTGATCATTCCAAATTTCCAAGATTCAAATTATTATGCCTTCATTTTTTATTTTCCGAAGTAGATGCAATTCGAAGAGTTCTTTTAGTGAGACGGCGATCCTAATTCTCTCAAATGCTATTCTTATCTTCCATCTTATTTTAAATTAAATCATGCTTTGGGATATTCCTTATTGAGCACAAATTTGGCAGTTATTAGTTGGTGTGTACACATATTATTTTTTCGCTAAAATAGTTTAAAAGAGAAAGGAATAAAGAATATCGAAAGCTGAAGGTTGAATTTTCATTAAAAAAAAATGGGATGAAAGGTAATGGGGTAAGGTGTCAGTGTTGTGGTCCTCACATGTTGTCGGCTTGTCTGTTGCAACTTGGAAGTTGCAAGTCATTTTTTGTCTGCTTCTAGATTACTCACACACTTAACCTCGTCAACTCTTCTTTTCTCTTACAAAATTAAAATAGATTAATTCGTAGGACTGCAAGTGTAATATAATACTCGGTCAAGTAAAAGCAATCTTCACAACCCCAAACTAATTTTACCTTTTTTTTAAGGGTGTAATTGAGCTGAGTAGTATCGTGCTTAAATTTAACTCGTTTAGTATTGAGTTTTTTTTATTGAATGTTTTTATCTTCACGAAGTTTATAGAACTTTAGTCTGAGCCAAGACGAACTTGCCGAATTTAGGATATATTTAAAATATTTGTTGTTGATTGCGGAAAAAGTAAGCTTGATTGTATGAATTATGAAAATGTAGAGTTCGCAGAGAAGGTACTGTTTTATTTCCTTTTTGTTGCTCCTATTTATATTGAGTACATGATTTATCTCAATAAATGCAAATAATGAGCTAAAACAAAATGGTTACAAGCATTCATTAGATTTAAAGCACCAAAACCCACGTTTCGCCCACGTCCGGCCCATATTTACTCGGTCAGTTACGAATTTCCAACGGTCTTTTATGAGGGCGTTTCGTCGAACAATAGTGTAAAGATCATCGAACTCGCGCTCCTCGATCGATGTCCGAAGCCGCCCCTCTGAGGCTCAACAACTGCCCCCAAACTTTTCGTGAGACACGCATGAGACTCACGGGAAGTTTTACCACACCTAGCGGACCTCGAGGTGGTCCTGTGTATACAGGCCCCCTCGAGTCACGAGAGTTTCACCCTTCTCCTTCTCGTATCTGAAGTGCACATGTGGGTTCGACGAACATGGTCCGAGATGGATGCCCGTTCGCCGCCCCCGGGGCTAATCAAAAAGAATTTTACGTTTTCTTTTGACTACCCCCATGGCGCACACTGAATCGACGATTCGTTACTGGCCCTATTTCTGTTTATAACAAGAAACAGACCTTCCGCACGACCATGTCGGTGCCAGAAGGTTTGAAATTCCTCCTTTCTGAAATTTTATTCTGGCATTACTTTGCCTCAAAGCGCTCGTCGAATGTACCCTCGAGAGGTATCGACATTATGTTAGTCAAACGACAGTTGTCTCAACTGTTCGTCGAATATAGCCTTGGTAGGCATCGACGTTTAAGTTTATTCAAACGACGTGTGTCTCCTCAAATCCCGCGCAAACCGACCGTAATAATGGCAATGGCACGTGTCGCGTGCCGACTCGTCAAGACGAAAAAGTGAATCCCGCTTTTCGAGGGAGCGTCGTTTTAATTTTATAAGACCATTCTCTCTGGTTTTCTCAGTCCACACAAATCTCGGTACACTCTAATCCCTCAAGCATTCTTCGTGCACGCACAGTCGCGATTCCTTCGGAGAAAGTCCCTCTCTCGTGATTCTGATCTTCGGCATCGCCACACGGTACACTTCCGCTTCTTGTTTCATAAATTCTGTAATAGATCTTAGGAAAGAACATGTTCGGGAGCCCCCATTCGGGTAATTCTTCATCTCCGTCTACCTCCGAATCAGATAGTTTTCCGGCACCCGAGAAATTTCTGGCGAACTACGACAGTCGATTCAAGGGGGTGTTAACCACGGCCTGTTCTCGCATATCGGAAACCTCTCTGAACCATATCATCACAACTTATGGAATTCCCCCCGAAATCAAAGCCATAGCGCCCAGACTCTATGACCATCCGCACCGACCCCCTCTCGGTTTCACCGCCTTCTCCGCTAGGGTTTTTGAGAAGGGGATAAATTTGCCCCTGCACCCATTCTTCGTTAAGGTGCTAGACTATTACGGTTTAGCCCCCATGCAGCTAGCCCCTGTCGCCTGGTTCAACATGTTCGGAACCCTCCTAGTATTTAGGGAAGCAGGCCTCGACAAACCCTCAGTAAGGGAGTTCGTCGACCTTTACAACCTAGTGCATCGGTCCAAAGAAAGTTATTGGTACTTTTCCAAGAGGCACCACCAGCCTGAACCGTTAGTACAAAAAACCCCCTCTAACATGAAAAAATGTGCCCTACATTTCTTTTATCTTGAGAATCCTGACGAATTCCCTCGACTCAGGGGTCACCTTCACGATCCCCCTCGTAAGTACCTTTTCATATTTCGTTCGTCGAACATGATTTCCTTACACTTATCTTTTTGCGTTGGTTGTTGCAGCTTACGAGCCTTTCAATCTTACCGAGCAAGAGCAGAACCGAATCGACCAAGCCTACGCGGTTGACAACAGGATTTTTGAATCACTTCGTCGGGATCGCTATATTGACGCCGAGGGAGTCCACGAAGCGATGGAAAGACCGACCGCAAGTTCTTTGCGCTCGATTCTCGAGAAGAAGAGGAGAAAGAGGGAAACCTCGGGAAAGAAGAAGAAGAACCAACAGCTCCCGAAGCCATCTGCTAGACCGACCCAGGGTGAAGGCCCTTCTAATGCCCAGAATCCTCCGACCATTACTAAGCCGAGTGATGTTGCCGACGAGAACCTGGAGGACTCAACATCCTGTGTCAACCCTGAAACGGGTACTCCAGAGCACCAGAACAAGCGGCTCCGAGAGCAATTCGAGGGCCCCACCACAGAAAGCCGAGAAAGAACGATCACCAACCTAGGCCCGACCAACGACGCCGAGGATGTCAATCTTCAGGATACTGGGGCTACTCGAGTCATCCTAGCCCGAGAGCCGGAGGCATCAGAGCCGAGGAACCCCGCGACCAACGAAGAGCTCGTCGAATTCATACGAACTTTTGATAGAGTTCGGCGAAGGAGGATATGCTCCCGTTGGGAATTCGCATGAACCACTGCATAGCTGGCCCCTCTAAACATGCAGCAAAACTCTTGCACATGCATGCTTCCTTAGTCTCCTCTGACACCGATACAGTGTGCATTTTGAAGAGGTATAGCGTCATGAATTCCTCTGGGTCCGTGGTCCCGTCGTACAATTTAATCGAGGGAGCCGTAAACCGGGAAGGGAGCTGCACACTGGAGATTTGACGCATAAATGGGGTATCGTTGTACCCCCTTGGTGTTATACTGAGAGGTTGGGCAGGCACTCCTGGAATGGCGGCGAACATTTTTGCCATGTCGTTCATCCTTTTTTCCAGGGCGGCCATTTTCCTGTCTCCAGCCTCGTCATCTGAATCTCGATCTGTTGCGCGAGAAGAACCGCGAGTCCTACGGGATTCTCTCTCTGAGTCTCGGCGGGAGTGGTCGCGACGCAACCTGTCGCTGCTTGCACGACTTTCTGTCTTGTTGTACTGCTCATGAAGTCGAGCTAACTCCCCACGGAGTCGAGCAGCCTCAAGAGTGGTTCTTCGAGCAGCCTCAAGAGTGGTTCTTCGATTCTCTTCCCTGAGGGTGTTCATTTCCTCCTGCATTCTTTGCATATCTCTCTCAAACTCCTCTCTCCTTGCTGCTTCTGATGCTCCAGTCTCTTGACGACTACCTTCACTCATTTTGTATTTTGTTCGTTTTCCCTTTCTCTGGAAAAAGGATTCCCACAGACGGCGCCAATTGTTGATTGCGGAAAAAGTAAGCTTGATTGTATGAATTATGAAAATGTAGAGTTCGCAGAGAAGGTACTGTTTTATTTCCTTTTTGTTGCTCCTATTTATACTGAGTACATGATTTATCTCAATAAATGCAAATAATGAGCTAAAACAAAACGGTTACAAGCATTCATTAGATTTAAAGCACCAAAACCCACGTTTCGCCCACGTCTGGCCCACATTTACTCGGTCAGTTACGGATTTCCAACGGTCTTTTATGAGGGCGTTTCGTCGAACAATATCGTCGAACTCGCGCTCCTCGACCGATGTCCGAAGCCGCCCCTCTGAGGCTCAACATTTGTTATTATTTTGAGAGAAAAAGTTATTAATTCTAAAATTAATACTACTTCTGTCCTGCTAGAAATGTCCCTTTTCTTTTCAGTACGAGAATTAAGAACTGTGAGTGTAAGTGAAATTAATAATTTATATTTCAGTGTGAAAAAATTATTATTTAAAGAAATGAGCTAATTCGGTTGGGACGCTCAATTTGATGAGAAGGCTAATTCTACCGGGACGGAAGGAGTATTATATTCATGCTCAAACTCAAAATTTTCTCATTATTAGAAAGATTTATCACCTTTATTATTACTCTTAAATCTTGAATATATCACTTTTATAAAATTAATCACTTTGTATTACTAACTAATTTTAACTATTAAGTCTGCTCACGAATACAATGACACTCCTGTTTGATTCGTTTAATAAACGAGTTTTATTAAATAAATTCGAACAAATTTTTATCGAATCGAAAGTTGAGTAATTCACAAAAAATTTAGTTCATTTACACTAGGGGTGTGTTTACCACTTGTAATCACAGCATCGTCGATCTTTAAAGATTAGGTGCCTCGACATGATTTGCAAAAATGATGTTTGCTGTTGTTGCTTGTTAGGTCGGTTTGGGGGTAGAAGTCAAAATATGTTGTTTCATTTCTTGTTGCCTTAATAATGGCAACCCTTATATCCTTGGGCCCCACTTCTCTCAGGATATATGTGTATAATGTTTTTGTTGACCTCTACCCGACATCATCAACACCAATTCCAATACCTACGCCAACACAACGTTCCTCTCTCTCTCTCTCTCATCACAAACAAGAAAAAGAAAGAGGAGAGCCCATTTCCCTCTCTGTTTTCCCATAATTCTTGTGGATTAAAGATTGAAGCTTTGAGCTGCGATGGCGGGCTCCGTTGTGAATTCGGGTGTGTCGAGTTTGACGGTGATGTCATCGGAGGATTCTTCCTCGTACCCTGATGACTCTGAGCTGGAGTTGGGTCTTGGACTGAGTCTTGGTGGCTCTGCAAGGGCTGAGCCGCCATCAGCGGCGGCGACGGCGTCGGCTTCGGTCCCGGGTTGTTGGGATCAGTATGCGAGAATATTGACTGCCAAGGATTTTTCTTCTGCATCATCGTCGTCGTCGTCATCGCCGGCTCTTGTTGAGAAGAATGGGACTTGTGGTACAAAAAGGGCTGCCCCCTCTTCTCCTCCCGCCCCTTCTGCACTCAGGTATTGTTTCTTTCTAATTTTACCTTTTTTATATATCTGGTATTATACAGTTACGAATTCCTTCTGTAAAAAGTTGCCGTCTCTGCAAGATAGGATTTTGATTGATCATGAGAGAGAGAGAGAGGGAGAGATTTTATTCATGGTTTTCAATTAAATAGTGGCTAGGTTTTGGAGAGAGAGAGAGAGAGTTTATTGTTTCTTTCTAATTTTACCTATCTCCTGTTATATGTTCTTGTCCCTGCAAAATAGGATTCTGATGCTTGTGTGAGTGTATTAGTGCGTGACAGAGATGATTTGATCATGGTCTCAACTCTCAATTCAAGAATTTCTTGGTTTTTTGGTATTTATTAAGTTCAGAGTTTCTGTTTCATTTGGGATTTGCATTCCATATCCTAGTTTGGCATGTTTCATCACTCTTCATTTTGAAACATTGTTATCAAGATCTTCAAAGAACCACCAACTCTTCAATTCCAATGCCCTCTATACATAGTCGCGCGCGACGATGCCACGATCAATAAGAATATGACATAATTAATCTGTGGAAGAATGAGATTCATACTCCTTGAGGTATAATCTGTATTTTGCTGTGAGATATAGGTTGTGCTAAGAGCTTATAAACCAGCCAATTAAAAAAGATTCGAACCGTGTGAGGTTGATTTTTGTAGCATATGGTGGAAGGGTGTTTCGTTTGAATTTTCTATCCCCTTGCAGAGAAATTTGTTTCATGTTTTCTAGACAGCTATAGTTCCTGTAATACAGTTGCGTAGATGTTTTCCTCGGCTGAACTATTTCTGTTTTTCCCTTTTTTTTATTTAATACAGAAGTCAGGTTGCTGGATGGCCTCCTGTGCCGAACTATAGAATGAACACTGTGGCAGCAAACCATGCGAAATTGCCGGGCCCTGGAAAAGTTGACTTGAATGGCGATAAATGTAAAATCACGGATGCTGTGTTGGATCAGACGAGTTGCAGCCACAACAGGAATGATAATGGTGTGAATGAAAGAGGACTCGTTAAGAAGTCTTTGTTCGTGAAGGTGAACGTGGATGGGATAGTAATTGGAAGAAAGGTAGATCTGAATGCTCATAGCTGCTACGAGACTTTAGCTCACGCACTGGATCAAATGTTCGAGCTCAGTGCAGCAGCTGGTGGTCGACGTAATTTTCTGTACTTTCATTGCTTTTGTTCGATCATAAATGCAAGAATCTTGAAAAGTTCTGGTTCTGTGGCCCGGTAATTAGTATTCTAATGATGGCCGATTGTTGTAATCAGGATTGAATATCGAGGAGCAACTTAAAATGGCTGGAACGCGAAAGCCTGCTCTGCTGTTGGATGGTTCATCCGACTTTGTTCTCACCTATGAAGACAAGGATGGAGACTGGATGCTCGTTGGAGACGTTCCTTGGGAGTATGTTTTCTTTCACGCTCCATCTTTCGATACTCCATCTCGTCCCTTTTATGCAAACTGTTTTAAACATTGTTGCTCACCTCTTAATCTTCATCTTAGAATTAGTGAAACAATGCCAAGATTTTTATTGTGTTGCCAATTCAGCTCATGGTTTTTTTACTTTTATCAGTATGTTTCTGAGCTCGGTGAGGAGACTCCGGATCAGGCGGACCTCTGAAGTTAACGGACCTGGTGCAAACACGGTATGTGATTTGCTTATTTCCTCCCTAACTCAATATTTTTGCTATTCCAGTATGCCCTTTATTCATTTCTTTTAATATATGCAGCTCCAAGATTGAACGAAACCAACCGGGGATAGTTGAAAACGAACAGAGGTAGATTACGATCCAAATAAAGCAGACACGAACACCCTCCGGTAAAAAACAATACATCTCCTGCTGTGAATTTTGCTGATGCAGAAATCCACCACATCTTTGCAAATACTAGCTCAGTATAGTGCCCTTGCCTGAGGAAAGATCGCTTTTGTGTTCACAATGCGGAGTTTTCGATTTTCTGCTGTATAGTGAAGCATATGGACAGTTAGTTGTTTGAAAAATCTTGTATGGGAGTGCAGTTGTTTGAGTTTTTTGGGCTCTTGTTGCTGCTCAAACTGGCAATTTGTGTTGTTTCAAGGGGTCTGCTAAAAACGAAACGAACCGAACCGAACCGAAAAAACCGACCTAACCGTTGGAATTTGGTTGGTTCGGTTCAGCTGTAATTATTTCAGTTCTGTTGTCGGTTCCCAAAAATGAAAACCGAACTTACATTGGTTGGTTGTCGGTTTTAAAATTTCGGACCGAAAATCGAACCGACCGATCCCAGCCCTCTCCCCGCAGCCCCGCACAGCGGTGCAACCCTCCGGCGCAGCTCTCCAATCCTCCAAACACATCAAGCATCTTTTTAATATTTGGCTGGAACCGAACCGGCCATAACCGAACAGGCTTTCGGTTCAGTTGTCGGTCCGTTCTGCAAAATGGTTCGGTTGATTCGGTTCTGGAAATTTCGGTCGGTTTTCAACCGAATCGACCGAATGCACACACCTAGGCTTGTTTCTTGTTTCTGCCTCATTTGATCTATCTCTATAAGTGGGACATTGAAACATAATTCTTCACAGCTTGTTACAGAAAGAAAAAAAGAAAAAATAAACTGCTTTTAGTTACAAATGAAAGCTAAAATGCCTCCTCACAGAAGGCCATCTACAGGTGATGTGGTGAAAACCGGCTTGTCTCTGTTACCACCGTTTCCTCCGCCGTTGCTGCTGCTCTTCCTCCGCGGCTTCGCCTCCCCGAGCATCGTCAACACGTCTCTCATGGTAGGTCTGTCCTTGGGAAGCTTGGCAGTGCAGAGCAGAGCTATTCTCAGAACTAAGAGCATCTCTTCCTGAACATGCTTCGTGTTTCCGACACTCGGGTCCAGAGCTTCCTCCAGTGGCTTCTTGTCTCTCATCTTCCGCCGCATCCATTCCACGACGTCGACGGAATCTCCAAACTCCGGCTCCAGCGGCTTCTTCCCCGTCAGGAGCTCCATCAGAACTACTCCGTAACTGTAAACATCGCTCTTCTCATCTACTTTGAATGTGTATCCATATTCTGTCAAGCCATTTTTTAACATGTTAGTGAACTTTGCTTCATTCATATGTGCGTGTGGGAATGAGTATTCGGTTATTCGATTCCGTTTTGGTCTGTAAAATAACCGAACCGAAATAACTGAATTTACACCAGAGGTAGCCGAACCCAACCGAATTGCGGAAATAACCGAACCGAAATTCTTATTCGGTTTTCGGTTATTTTGGTTATAACCGAATTTTAATATAAATTTAATAAATTAATAAAATTAAAAATAAAAAATATATATATTTATATTTATATTAAAATATATTATATATTTATTAATATTATTTTATATAAATTCGGTTATTTCGGTCCGGAAAAAAATAAACCCAACCGAAAACCAAAATATTGAAAAAAATTAACCAAAAATTGTAATAACTAAATTTTTTTCGTTTCGGTTCGGTTTTCGATTTCTTTCTCACCCGGTGTGTGCCTGTGTGTTTGGCTGAGTCTATATAAATTCGGTTATTTCGGTTTGGAAAAAAATAACCAAACCGAAAACCGAAATAATCGAAAATTTTTCGGTTCGGTTCGGTTTCTTGCTCACCCAAATGTGTGTGCTTGTGTGTTTGGCTGAGTCTCAACTTACCAGGGGCTATGTAACCATACGACCCTGCAACCATTGAAATAGTCTCATTCTTCCTCAGCACCATCTTCGCCAGCCCGAAATCGGCCACTCTTGCCTCAAGATGCTCATCCAGCAGTATGTTGCTCGACTTCACGTCGCGGTGGATGACCGGCGGCTGGCAGTCGTGGTGGAGATACGCGAGCCCCTGCGCCACCCCGACGGCTATGTTATACCTCGACACCCAGTCCACCAGCAGCCGCGTCGCCTGCTTGCAGTGCAAGGCCTCTCCCAAGTTCCCATTCTGCATGAACTCGTAGATGATCATTGCATCAGCGTCATTGTGAAGGAACCCCACCAGCCTCACGATGTTCCGGTGCCTCAGCCGGGCCAGCAGGTTCACCTCCCCGACGAGGTCACCACCGCTGCCTCCCATCTCGAGATCACTCGTCGATCTCCACAGCTTCTTGACCGCCACCGTCGTGCTCAGCCTCTGTATATCGGCCCTGTATACCGTCCCCGTCGCGCCCATCCCTATCACGTTCGACTCGTGGATGCAGGATACGATGTCGTTGCTGTTGAAACCAAGCCTCTGGAATGCCATCAGCCTCCACGGCCATTCCCCATTGCCGGTTTCAAATCTCTGCTCGAAGCAGTCCCCTTCCCGCCATTTTAGGTACAGGGATCGAGCTCCCATGGCGGCCATGACGAGGACTAGGACGGTCGATATACCGATCATCCATCCTCCGATTACGTGTTTCGCATGAAGGCCTTGCTGCCTTGAGGCTGCACTGTGAGAGCAAGGAGGCAGCACGCTGCCACAGAGACCGGCGTTGCCAGTAAGATCGTCGGGGTTGATCGTTTTGAGCATGCCGTTTAGCGGAACAGGGCCCTCGAGCTCGTTGTAGGAAACGTTCATCGATTCTAATGCCGGAGAGTTGCCAAAATTCTCCGGAATCCCTCCTGTGAGGGAGTTGTTTGACAGATCAAGAACAGATAATGTCGGCATCATAGCTAGCTGCTTCGGGATTGCTCCGGTTAGCTGGTTGTTCCGTAGATTCAGTGTCACGAGCTTCTCGCACGAAGCAATGCTCAACGGAATGCTACCCGTAAAATGGTTCGACGAAAGATCCAGGACTGAAAGAGCAGGGCAGCCCTGAAACTGATCCGGGATATCTCCCATCAAGCTGTTGCCCGAGGCCACGAAGTTTTGGAGAGTCGGGATGGAGAGAATCGAAGATGGTAGCGAAGATTGAAGTCGGTTTCTTGATAAATCAATGAAAGACAGTGAAGTTGAAGCAGAGAGATCATTGGGGATGTGCCCAACAAGAGTGTTGTTAGCCAGCTCCAGCCTCTGCAGCTTGCCTAGTCTCCCGAATCCGATAGGGATCGCGCCGGAGAGGCGGTTGTCGTGCATCCGAACCCTAACGAGCGATCCACACCTCGACAGACTGTCTGGGATTGACCCGGAGAAGGCGTTGTTGAACAGGATGAGCTTAGTGAGATTCCCTGAACTGCACAACGTGGTCGGGATTGGACCCGAGAGCACGTTGGACGAGACGTCGAGCCACTCGAGGGGCGAATTCTTGCCGAGATCAGCCGGGAGAGGGCCCGAGAGGGTGTTGTTCCAGAGCTCAAGCACTTCCAGCTGATCCAATCCTGCAATGGACGGAGGAACTGAACCGGAGAGGCGATTCGACATCAGATTCAGCAGCCGGAGACCCTTCAGTCGGCCTATCTCCGCCGGAATCTCTCCAGACAACATGTTATCAGACAGGTCCAGATACTGCAATGCTGTCAGGTTCCCAATCTCTGCAGGGATTCCCCCTTCAAGACTGTTTTGGTACAAGAAAACCGTCTCCAACCGCTTCAACCGCCCGATTTCCGGTGGAATCATCCCTCCAAGGCTCCCTATGGCAATGTCTAAATACCTGAGATTTCCAAGCTTCCCAAACTCTGAAGGAATCCCTCCCTCAAACGCATTGTATCCGAGAATGATCGTCTCAACATCCGCCAGCTCGCCTAGCTCGCCCGGTATCGCGCCCGTGAGGTTGTTCCCGGACAAACCAAGAAACCTCAACCTCACCATACCCCTGTAGCTCCTAGGAATGGAGCCTTCGAAGAAGTTCCCCCTCAGATCAAGGCTCTCTAGCATCTTCGCGTTTCCAAGATCCTCGGGGAGAGGACCCGAGAAGCTGTTCCCCGACGCATTCACAGCAGCCAATGCTCCAGCCATTCCAAGGCCAGCAGGGAATCCATCAATGAAAAAATTCTGGCTGAGATCAATGCTCGTGAGTGCAGTGAGACTGGATAACGAGCTCGGCAATCGCGACGCGAATGCGTTACAGCATAGATTGAGAGAGCTCAGACTAGTCAGTCCATTGATCTCATCAGGGAGGGTCCCTGATAGATTCATGTGGGAGAGATCAAGATTCTCAACTAGGCCATTGGAGTTGCATCCAACTCCGGGCCATCCGCAGTGTGATGAACCATTCCGTGCTTCGTTTTCGGGCACTATCTCCCAGTCCTTGAGACGATCCAAGGGATCAACGAGGGCAGCTTTGATCGACATCAGAATCGAGGCCTCATTTCGAGATTGGTCGAAGCTCTCCACCACCTCGGAGAAGCAGAAGCAAGAGATGAAGAAGAAGAAAAAGAAGAGGAAGAAGTTCGTTTTGAACTCGAACATTTCGAATTATTTTTTCCCTTCACTTTTTCATCATTTGCTGCAGATATGGCTATGGGGCCGGTGGGGTAGAGGTGGAGGGTACGTGACAGACTGCAGCAGAGTTTATACGAAACCGTGAAGAAGAAGAAGGAGAAGGAGAAGAAGAAGAAGAAGCTGAGTGATCAAATGATTGAATTACTAGTGGTTTTTTTTTGGAGTAACATGGTGATTATTTTTTTTGAAAAAAAGATTCATTAATTTAATTTTTATTAGAAGCTCGTGAGATCTTGGGTTCTGCAACAGCTGGTAATAGTGTTGAAATGACAGGATAATTTTTGGCTTTTCTTGATAACTAATCCGACATCAAACATGGGCAGAATGTGTTGTTATTTCTGATACTGTGATATTCTTGTTTTTCCATTTATTTATTTATTCATTATTATTATTATTATTATTGGTTAAATTATTGGCAGTCAAACTTGTATATACATCTGATAAAACTTCACATTGTTTTTTTTTTTTTTTTTTTTTTAAATTTTTTTTTTAACTTTTACACTCAATTCTTTTTATTTAGCCTTTGAAAGTTCAACTACATAGAATCAAAGTTGTAAAAATAGCACTAGTCGAGTGCTTGGGTAAATTCATTTAGGGCAAATTAATTTTTATATTTAATATTTATAATAATATTTATTAATAAATAAAAATTAAAATTATATATGTTGATGCACAAAAAATTGAGATCTTGAGTTCGTAGAGAAGGTACTTGTCCTTTATTTATTTCTTTGGCCTCTATTTATACATTGTACATGGTTGGCTCCATAAATGCAAACAATGAGCACTATCATTGCAGTTACAATCATTTACTAGAGTTAAGGTAATAAATCCCACGTTCTCCCACTCATTCTCGGCGGTTACGGAATGCTAACGGTCAAGGTAAGGCGAGGTCGTCGACCTTCGAACACTGATGTAAGGGTCGTCGAGCTTCCGCTCCTCGATCAATGCCTGAAGCCGTCCTTGCTAAGACATTAAACCCCATGCTTTGGATGGTTAGTAGTCCCGGGTCGTTTAGAAACTCATCAAATCATAAGAAGGCTCGTCGACCTTGTCTCGTCGGAGGTAGACGAAGGCATCTTCCTGAGGCTCAAGGAGGCTCGTCGGCCTTGTTCCGTCGGCTACATCCCAAGGCGCTTTTCTTTGGCTCAACAACAGCCCCCAGACTTTTCGGGAGTTCTGTGCAGCAGAATCTCGGAAAGTTTTACGCGTATACTTACATTTTCCTTGTGTTTTGTTTATTTTATTTTTGCTTTCATAAGCCTTAACAAATCTCGTGATAAGCCCGTATGTTCGGACTTCCAGCGAGTTACGAGAGTTTCATCATCTCCTTCTCGTGAGTTAAAATGAACAAGTGGGTTCGACGAACATAGCACGATTTTGATGCTTGCACGTCGCCCCCGAGGTTAGCCAAGAAGAATTTTACGTTTTCCCTTGACTATCCCCTTGGCGCGGACTGAATCGACGATTCTTCGCCGGCCCCTGTTTCTGTTAATAACAAGAAACAGACCTTCCTCACGACCGTGTCGGTGCAGAAAGGTTTTAAAATCCCCTACTTTGGGAGTTCAAATCACGGCACTACTTTGCCGTAGGCAGATCGTCGACTACCCTCTCTTGGGGTGTGGACGATCTGAGGATTTTGTTAGTTTCGTTGTGTCGTAGGTAGGTCGTCGACCTCCCTCCCTTGGGGATAAACGACTCTGAAAATTTCATTGATTTTGTTACATCGTGTGCAGGTCGTCGAGCCTTTTCTTACGAGAAGCTGACGCCTCGAATTCATCCTGCATACAGCTGTACCTTGATCCTCGCGCGAATAATCATAGCGTTCAACACGTATCACGAGTGGGTTCGCGTGGAAGAGAGAGAAAATGGCGCAGCCCCCGAGGGAGATTCGCCTTGAAACTTTGACGCGCCGGGTTCGCCTCCGCTGCTCCACCTCCTCTTCGCCACGTATTGGCCTTTCTTCGTCCCCCTTGGAACTCCTTCAGGTGGCCTAACTCCAGGAGTCTTTCAATCTCCCGTAGGAAATCCCTACACTGTATGGTCGTGTGCCCGTAACAATGATGGAAGATGCAGAACGCATCGGTGTTCGGCCCGATACTTAGCACCTTCTTCGGCCACTTCACAGTATCGCCCATTTTTTCATCTTCCTGACGACGACCACCGGATTGACCTTCAGGGTGTAGGTGGGTGCCTGCCTAGCTACGTTATGGCTAGATGCCCTCTTTCCTATCTGGATTACGCTGATATTGCTGGAATAAAGTCGTCGACCGAGAACCGTTTCCCTTCTCACCTCGGCTTGGAGCTTTGGCACGTTCACTTTGATTGAAGTTAGCTTGTTCCAACTCGCGGCGAAGTTGGACCTCCGCCCTTGCTAAGACCTCCCCGAAGGTTGTGCACGGGTACTCGACGAGCTTCCAAAAGAGTCGCGACCCAGGCCGAAGGCCATTTTTGAACGCGGCAATCGTAGCTTCTTCTGAGCAATTTGCGATGGTGGCCTTAAGCTCGTTGAACCGCCGCAGGTACTCCTGGAGTGGCTCTCCCTCCTGCTGTATGATTCGATTCAAGTCATCAGACCTGGCCGGGACCCGTCGGCAGGATGAGAATTGCTCGACGAACTTTTGATGGAGTTCGGCAAAGGAGGATATGCTCCCACTGGGAATCCTCATGAACCACTGCATGGCCGACCCTTCAAGATATGCAGCAAAGCTCTTGCACATACACGCCTCCTTCACTTCCTCTGACATTGGGACCGTGTGCATCTTAATACGGTATAAGGTCACGAATTCCTCAGGATCCGTGGTTCCATCGTACGGCTTGATTGAGGGGGTTGTGAATCGGGAAGGAAGCTTCACTCCCGATATCTGGCGTGTAAACGGGGTGTCATTGTAACTCCTTGCTGTTACGCTAAGGGGCTGAATAGGCGCCCCAGGGATGGTTGCGAACATTCTAGCCATATCCTCCAGCCTTTTCTCTAATGCGGCCAGCTTTTGGTCCCCCTCCTCCGAGTGTTGGCTCGATGCCCTGGAGGACCTCCGAGTCCTACGGGATCTGCCTGCAGAACTCCGGCGAGAGCGGCTGCGCCTCGTTCTCTGGCTGTTAACTCGGCTCTCGTTTTCGCTTTCTCGTTCCTGGAATCGTGCCAACTCCCCACGGAGCCTTGCGGCTTCGAGGGTGGTTCGCCGATTTTCTTCGCGCAAGAGATTCAGCTCTTCTTGCATCCTTTGCATGTCCCTTTCGAATGCCTCTCGCCTCATGGCTTCAGACGACTGGCTACCTTGGTGACTTGCGTTGCTCATCCTTTCAAAAAACTTTCCCTTTCTCCGGAAGAATATAATTTCCCACAGACGGCGCCAATTGTTGATGCACAAAAAATTGAGATCTTGAGTTCGTAGAGAAGGTACTTGTCCTTTATTTATTTCTTTGGCCTCTATTTATACATTGTACATGGTTGGCTCCATAAATGCAAACAATGAGCACTATCATTGCAGTTACAATCATTTACTAGAGTTAAGGTAATAAATCCCACGTTCTCCCACTCATTCTCGGCGGTTACGGAATGCTAACGGTCAAGGTAAGGCGAGGTCGTCGACCTTCGAACACTTATGTAAGGGTCGTCGAGCTTCCGCTCCTCGATCAATGCCTGAAGCCGTCCTTGCTAAGACATTGAACCCCATGCTTTGGATGGTCAGTAATCCCGGGTCGTTTAGAAACTCATCAAATCATAAGAAGGCTCGTCGACCTTGTCTCGTCGGAGGTAGACGAAGGCATCTTCCTGAGGCTCAAGGAGGCTCGTCGGCCTTGTTCCGTCGGCTACATCCCAAGGCGCTTTTCTTTGGCTCAACAATATAAATTTAATTATTTAAAAAAACAAAGCATACGACAAATAGTCTGCTTAATCGGTCCACCTAAATCATCACCTAGGCAAATTAAGCGGTCTAGGCAGCAAGTAGTGTCTAGACGCTGATTATTCACCAAACCGACTCAACACAGAAATTTGAGGGTATTTGGTTCGGCTAGGTAACGCCTAAGCTAGGATTTTTACAACAATGCATATGATTAAAACACTTTTTCACTACTATTCACCAAAATCAGCTGAGAAATTCTAGACTATTATCAGTAAGTGGGGTACTGATAAATTTAGGAAAGAGAGAGAGAGGAATGACAATGATTAATTTGGATTCCATTCTTAGGTTTTAGCTGTGCTTACATGCATATACATAATTTTAAATGCATAAAATGGAGACAAAAAAAAACAAACCACCTCCCCGGAAATTGAAAAGGTAGAAGAAGGTAATTAACAAAGGAAAAATGAAGGTTTGTTATTTGTGAAGAACATATGTATTTTATTTATTGGAATAAATGCATTGGCTTGATTATATTCACATGCAAACATGTGGTGAGATTTTAAAATATATATATTTATAAAAAAAGAAAGAGGAGGGAAGTGGGAAGGGGGGAGTGGAGTGTCACTAAGTTGGATTATGGAGATGGAAGGATTATGGATGCCATGTGAGTTACATCCCCTAACCCCCCCCCCCCCCCCCCTTCCTATTATTAGGTGTGTGTATGTTTTTAGCTTTATATGAAACATTTATTTTGTGGATATAACTTTATATGTTTTTAGCAAAGCTAGTTGAAATTCTCAAAATCTTGACAATTTCAACAAATTTTTCTTATTAAAGTAAAATTTAAACTTGTAGTGGATGAAATTAGGGTATAATCAAATCAAGTCGAGTAGTGTCAGTTTAAATTTAATTCATTTAGTATCAAATCAAGTTTCGAGGTTTTTTTATTGAATAAATATTCACAAACTTTATCGAGCCATAGTCGAGCCTAAACGAACTTTCTAAATTTAGAAGATATTTGAATATTCATAATTGTTTTGAAATAGAAAATTATTTAATCCAAAATCATTATCATATTCATGCTCAAATTCAAAAACATCTCATTACCATAAAGATTTATTATTGTTGTTACTCTTATATCATAAAAATATCACTTTTATAAAATTAATTATTTTATATTTCTTATTAAATTTAGCTAACTAGTCGAATACTATAATGCTCAAGATTGATTCGTTTAATAAACGAGCTCGAACGAGCTTTTATCGTTGAAATCCGAGTAGTTCACGAATAATTTGGTTCATTTATAACCCTAAATAAAATAAGATTTGAGTCACATTAAGTTTTAAATTCTTTTTTACTAAAAATCAATTATTTTGTAAAATATCTTATAAATTTTTATAATTACTTTTTCCATATGAAAGACAAGTATGGTTGTATGATTGTGATTAATTTTGAGCCAAAATCAATTCCTACAATTGGGAGATAAAAACAAAAAGATAAACATTAGTGGAGAAAAAGGGTTGGACAAATTGGGCTCACTCACATGGGATTATGCAAAAACAACATATGTCCACCACTAATTTTTCTCAATTATATGGTATTTGATTTTAAACTAGTGGTGATTATTGTGATAATAAAGTTGAATAATGGTGGTTAATATGTAGAAGGGAATCATGCATGTATGGATGAGGTGTTTTCACATGTAAGTGTGGGCCCCAATTAATGTGATTAAGTGGATTATTATTTTTAAATTAAATTGGGATTATGGCTTTTGTGACCCACCAAAAGACTTAGGAAGAATACCAACTGAAATCTCAATCTAATTATAAACTCTACTACCTCCAATCTAAATTTTATTACTGCATATATGTATCTATTTTAGAAGATAGTAGAAAAAAGTGTCAATTATATTACAAATAATTCTGATTTTTTAATTATATTATAAATTATGTATATTATCAAAATATTTACAAATTATCAATTTTGTTTTAAATTCATGACGTGAGCAGATTTACGGCGTTGGAAAGTTGATGTAATATATTTTAATAATATGAAAAGTATAAATTTTCGGCAAGTTACATCAACTTTCCATCGCCAGAAATATGCTTCCATCATAAATTTGAAACAAAATTAATATTTTATAATATATTTTGATAATATGTACATATTGTAATATATTTTTAAAAAATGAGAATAATTTTTAATATATTATCAGTATTGGGAAACATTTTTTTTCTATTTATTACTCCCCCGTCCCATAGAAGTAGTCCAATTTGCTTTCGACATAATTACTAATGTTTGTTTTGTCAGTGTAGTGAAATTAATATTTTATTGGTGCTTGTGCAAAAAGTTTGTCATTTTAAGAAATGTAACAATTATACGTGACAAATAAAAATGGGAAATGTGACTAGTTTTATTGATGGGAGTATAAAATTTGTTTTCCATAGTACTTAATAATCATATATACCTCTTTTTTTTGTTCAGATCCCAACATATGATTCAATCAGAATGCAATTATTTGTTTTTGTGAGAAAAAAGATTATTTAAATATACCTTAAGAAAATAAATCGTAAATTTAATTTATTTAAATATATCAAAAATAAAAAAGAAATATCAGAATTGTTGGTCAGATCCCAACAAATGATTCAATTCCAATGCAATTATTTGTTTTTATGAGGAAGAAGATAATTTAAATATACTTAAAGAAAATAAATCGTAAATTTAAATATTGCAAAAAAAAAAAAAAAAACAACAACCAGAATTGTTGGTCATATCACAACAAATGATTCAATTAGAATG
>JAPKLW010000065.1:27646-49610 GCA_026898455.1 Plectranthus barbatus | reverse complement strand
GGGTAAATGGTGTCTGATTTCTTCCTACAAAAACATGCTTCCAAATATGTAACATCAAACTACTTGAAGCAAAAATCTTGCAAAAAAAACTTTTTTCTCTTCAAGAACCAACACCAACATATGGGAGCAGTAAAGCACTAACAAACAATCAACTTTAATCATCATGATCATACACACACACAAAAACTCACACACAGATGGCCCAGCAACAGCATTGCCACGTAGCTAATCAATCCAAGGCCTTTGATCCTAAAACCTTGAGCCCTTAAGCGAAGGTGCTGCCATCTACAATATGCCTAAATAGAGACATTATGTATATATGTATAGATTAGAGAGTATTGGGGGCTTACGCCTGAGCAAAAGCTTGAAGAAGGTAGAAATCTTGAGAGATGCAATGGAGAAAAGACGTGGGGTCCAAAGTGCCAGAAGCCAAACAAACAACATAAGGGCTGTAGAGAGCCAAAGCCCTCTCATTCTTGAACTTGTTCCACAGCCTCTTCGCTACGCCGCCTTCATGATCCGACTGCTCCACCTCCAAACCACCCATTTTTTTTTCCCCTCACTTCGATGATTCCACCTCCACAACAAGAAAGATCAAAAAGCGCTGGTTGGTGGCCTCGGGAGATGTGATCAAGAGTTGGTGGAAAGAGTTATAATAATAATATAGTCGAATATAAAAATACCCTCAAGAACTACACTGTCTCTTGCAGCCCTCTAACCACAAATATAAATATATATATATAAACACATAAAATATTCTTGAATTGTTACTGTCGCGTTTGAATACATGGGAGGATGGAAAAATCCATTCTTTATAGCGGAATATGTTGTGTACATGAGGGGAGGAGGAGGAAATCCGCGTCACCCCAGGAAAAAGCGAAAAAAAGTTTCTATAGAGAGAGAGTGAGGGGTGATGAGAGAGAGAGAATGGTAAAGGGAGCCGGCGGTCAACTGGGATTGGATGGGATTCTCGTGAGGAGGGCGTGATTCAGCCATGGCGACTTTAATGTTAGTGAAGAAGGAAAAAAGTTTGGCCCATCATAAATATTTGATGAATTCTTGCAATTAAGTCTGCGCTGAATTTTCATATAATCTTTTGTCTACATTCATTCGTTCATTCATTTATTACATAATGGATTACGTAAAACAATTTTTCATTGTTTATGGCATGGAGCTTTTATCTAATCTCATCCTACCTAATAAACGAGAGCTTTGTGTGGATAATATTATGTTCAATTCGTGTGTTAAAAATCTTGATGTCATCCAACAGGAAATCCTATTCAAATTCAATACATAGTGTTATGTGTATCTGCCCAAGAAAACCACTAACATCATATTATAGGTAGTAATCTTCGACACGATACAATAACCTGACATGAATTCATATGATATTTGCTAAGTGTTAAATTTTAATGCATTTGTGTGATTTTCGGTGTCGTGTTCGTGGAGGATTGTGTTATCTGATAATATAAGATGTTTTGTGATGTGTTCGTATTATCTACTAAAAGTTAAAAAGTGATATTTTTTATTTTATTATTATAATTACTTCTACATTATCATTTATCAAATTTATCCAACACTTTTCACATGTAGTATTGTGATCGTATTGTGTCCGTATTTAGGATTTAATGAATGGCGTACGTCACTGTTATTTTGACACGATAACAATCTAACACGAATGAATTATGAGTCCTACATCGTAGGCATCCACCATAAACTATGCCATCATCCTACGTTGGATGTCGCCTCCCTCCTCATATTTTTTCATTGAGATGTCAAGTCAAATCCCACCTTGCTCATGTCTACTCTATTCCCTATATACATATTGGATTTCAATTTAATTTGCTATGATTTATTTAGTGACAAAATAATTCTCACCTTTTTTTCAGTTCAACTATATTTTAGTTTTCATTTGTGTGTCTCACGAATGATTGGAATATCTGTTTAATTTTATAATTATTATCTTAATTGCAATCTGAAATGTTGATTATGCATCATAGATTTTTTTTTTTGGAAAACCATTCACATGTGCTCACTATATTAATTTCGCTTTTCTTTTTGGTTTATCCTACTATATTAATCACTTTTTTAAAATGATAAAATTATTTTCACACTAATAAAAATTATAATTTAACTACACTCACAAACATTTATTACAATATCAGTCAATATGACACTAATTGACTGGAACGGAGGGAGTATCTCGATCATAAACCACGAGTTGTCGAGTATCGTATTTGATGCAGATTAATATTGAAATTTTGCTTTTACAAGAACATGTAAAATCTCTATCTTCTAAAACTTTGATAGATAATCTTAGTAAAAATCAATTCAGCAAGATTTTACCCAGTTTATTGAAATCCAATAGCCCTGTGTCGATAGAAAACTACAAAAGTAACAACAATATATCCCAACAAATGAAGAACTTCATTCTTCAAAGAAAATTGGCGCTCTCACCATTGATTTTCGAGGTCGAAACTGGTTCGTTTATTATCGAATTGAACCAAACTAAAAATGCTTCAGCAAATTCTCCAGCGGCAAACAGAAATGTGCATATGCATTATCACAGGGTTCAGAGCAGGAACTGAGGCAAAAGCATCCCTACCTCAAATGTCTTCATTCCCACCGTGGATCTATTTTCTCACTAACTGTAGAACCGTACTGTGGTCCGCCTTTACGGAATTGAATGAGAAACTCAACTGGATAGCCCTTCAGCTTGCTTGGCGCAATCCCGAGGTCCTTGAATGTTAAAGCTGGGGCACCACCATAAACAAGAGTGTTAAGAGGGAAAATGTAAATCAGAAATGAAGAAGTTATCCATGAAATCCACGATTCGTACCATCTTCAGATACCACCGTATCAGTTAAAAGGGTTTGAATCTGATCAAGGTTGAAAATTGTAGGGACGGGCATTGGGAATGGAACTTTATTGAGCAGTAGTTCACGAGGTGTTGAAATTGCCTGAAACCAAACATGTCAGAATCATTAGTAAGGTGAAATGTGAATACAACATACATGCTGCATAATACAGATGAAAACTATTCGAAAAAGATGCTCGGTTTCAAAATGGAACATATAAAATTGAGAATAAAAATTGACAAACTCAAATCATGTGTCCAAATATGAATCAGATTCCAAATCACGTAAAAGAAAGCAGAAACATAAACAATTGTCAAACATTAAAAAAAACACTGACCATTACATTCTTAAGTCATAAAGCAAACAGCACAGATTACAAAGAGGGGTGAAAAATGATTCAGGCAACTCCAGCAAGAGGTGAGTTAGAAATTGAAAAATATCTACAAAAGAAGGTTGTGACTGAAGGACTTGCCTTAGCAACAGGAAAAGGAACTTTAACATAACGAGGCCATTCACGAATTGTCTCGAACATAAGATCTGCCTGTAGCAACAAAAAAATCATTATTATCATTTACATGGAAAGATAAATTAAGAAAAGAGAATGACAGATTTCTAAGAGCTATGTATTCGATTTTTTAGTAGGTGGGGAATAGTTTAAAGGACATACTAATTCTTTTATAGAATAAATATCTGGTCCACCAAGTTCATAAACTTTTCCCATGCTGGATCCATCATCTTTTAAGGCAGCAATAATGGCAGAAGCAACATTAACAACGTACACAGGCTGAATTCTGGGATGATAAGAAAGAAATTTAACAATGAAATAGAATTACAGGAACCATCCAAGATAAAGTTTCTGTAGCATGAGAACATACTTGGTTGATCCATCCCCCATCAGAGGGAGAAATCCATACTTTTTGGCAAAAAATGCCCATGGGTTCAATATTCTATCCTCTGTCCCAATCATCGTAGCAGGTCTCATAATTGTGACCTGAAACAAAATAGATTAATTAGATTATGAATGAAAATAAAGCAGGCATACAGTTACAAAGCAACATTTGTTTGGCACCAGAAATTACAAAATTAGAGTTACTGTTTAAGCAAAATGTGATCCTGAATTCCTTGCATGTCTTAAATCCTGAAAGACTATACAAATGAAAAGAAAGATGAGCTATACAAGCTATCAACATCATGAGGCAGCAATCCTATACCTTCGTATCTAGGATCTTCATTTTATATCAAGTGAAGAAGTATCAAGCAATCAAGGAATTAGCTTCAACAGAAACAAGAAAAATAGTGCACAATTAACCTCAGGTAGTTCCCGTAAAATAGCTTCTTCAGCAGCTGCTTTAGCTCTAAGCATTTTGGATGGAGATGACGGGGAAGCTCCCAGACATGAAACATGAATGTATCTCACAATACCACCATGTTCTTTTGCAATCTGTGAATGTAGTATCACCACTATATCAGTTTGCCCTTTGAAATAAACAATGTGCACTGATGGCAACGATTAGAAGTGGACACAAAATGTGCTTTAAATGCAGGCCTGTTTGCAATCTTTGCATGTATGATGTAAGGTAACGAAGTGTCTTTACAGGTACAGACACTTTCCTGACATTCCTTAGATGCATTTTCTTATGCAACAGTAGAAGCATTTTCTTTTGAATTGTCTAGAGGACTAATTTATTGTAGACAATGATATAGAAAGAATAATGATGATCGACACTTTACGGTAACATATTCTACTACAACCAATTTAATTACCATAAGAATGAGAATTTTAGCTTCATTTTGACTATGAAAATAAAGAACAAGCAACAAAATGCATAATGACAGTTTCTGTATACTTTCTAATAACGTTATTCTGCAGCTTCCCAATTCTTATAAAATTCTGGTCCCCAAAGGAACATGAACTCAACAAGACATAGTATCTCCCAGATTTAGTTTATTATCAAGTAATACCAGAGCTACTAAAGAAGAAAAGATGAAAAACCAAAGAATGGCAATGTATTTTCAATGTACTGAAAGCCAGAACTTTTATTACATGAAAGTCTTAATTTAAATGATTAGAGAATAAGATACTCGCATTAAAGTATAAGGCAATTATAGTTGACCAAGTGATGGAAGTGAATATCATCAGAGTAAAATCAGAAATATATAAGGAAACAAACATACCACAGCAAGATGTTCAGCCATATGATGGTTCACTTCCTCAAAACCAAAATTTCTGGTCTCATATTCCCTTCCTGTTCGCAAAAGCATTACACACATGAAACAATGAAAATAAAGAAGCTTATAAGTTGATAAGTGCTCACGGAATCATACCAATAAGGTTAATGACAACATTAGCTTTTGCCATGACAGCCTTGATAGAATTCTCATCTCTAGGATTGTATTTCATGGGAACAATCTGCATAGTAAAATTATAGTATGTTTCAAATCACAGTATTTGTCTATCTGAAGCTAAGTAGATTATGAAATTCAGTGTTTCAATAAAAAGCCCAAGGAGAAGCCAGTCACCTGACCCAAATCACCCATCAATTTAAGGTGACGATGAGAATCCTCAGAGCCTCGGAAAGGAACCAACACTTGAGAACCCACCTTAGCTACACAAAAGCAAAATTATAAACGCAACAAATCAAAATGCAATCTTCAAAAGCACCACTAGCCTATAATAAAAATCGAGTTGCAAAACAAGAGGCATCAAACCAAGCTGTTGCACTAAATATCGTCCCAGAAATCCAGTAGCCCCAAACACCGCTGCAACAACGCCACTGCCAAACACCAAAATGTTCCAACATGAATCAATTTAAGACACCCAATAGCAAGTAAAAACATTCAGATAGTAATAAACTGTATTTCTACTCCAACAAATTCACACGAAAGCTGAAAAAGAAAAACAAAAAATGAACCAATAGAACCCATACAATCACAACAGAAAAACAAGTTTTTCAAAAAGGACCAGATAAAATTAGGAATTTAAAAACCCAAAATCACCTCACGGATGATCTGCCACCAGTGCCCTTCCGTACCAGATGCCCCATCCCTTTGGTGGCAAGACTAGAAGCGCACCTAGAATCCCTCGCTCCATTAACTGAAAAAAAAATCACGAATCACATTTACGAATCCACTCGATTATCTTTTTATCCCCCTTTTCACCTAAGACGAGCACGAGCGCTCAGAATGCAGGAGAGACTTACGCTGATCGTAAAGAGGATAGATCGATTTGAAATAGGCGAGCTGAGCAGGAGTCTGGTTGATGTGGTGGTGGCGCAACCGCCGGCTAACGGCCTGCATCTTAGGTTCCACGGCGAAGTTTGAGATGGAGAGGAAATTAGGTTCCACAAATGTTGATCGGAACTCTATACTTGACAGCAGAGTCGCATTCATTAAAATGCGACTACTAATAATTCGTAATGGGCCTTCTCTAATGGCCCGATTTTAGAATGCATTCATTTATTTAAATTTATGCATCCAAATTTCATCAAACTCATGATATCTTAGACTATATTTATCAGCAATCAACTTAATCATCCAATTTTTTTAATATTTTAATAATTTTTTTCATTTCTACATCATCCATTATCATTTCAATCCAACCACAATATTTTTGGAAAGTTTATCAATGACCACACTATATATAAAATCATCTTATTTGGTTTTATTTAATTTTATTTTTAAAATAAAAATACCACTTGTAATTTTATTTAAATATATATATAAATTATAAAGCAACTAGTAAAATAAAATCGACATAGAATACATAAGAAAATAGAGTTACATTACATGACGTTACAAAATAGAGGTACATATTAGTTAAATAATTTGATAGAAAATTTTGATTGAAATTATCATGGAACTAAAATACAAGTTAAATATCTCTTTTGAAACCAACTAAAATAAAAAGATTAGACCCAATTAATATATATAATCAATATATTTTAGTAACCTCTTAAAAAATTAACCTAATTTAAATTATGTAAATATAAAATTTAGAAATAAAGAATATATACATCAAAATTAGTTTCTATTTGTAGAGAATAAAAAATAATTAATTTTGGTATAATTTTTATTTATTTTTATATAATTATATAAAAGATATATTCATTTTATTTTTATATTTATATAAAAATTAATAAACTTATAGAAGGATGACAAATGTCACTAAGTTATTGGCTAATAAATAAGGAATTGAGAAATAAATGTAGGTGGGGCTTGGAACCTTTTGTGGTTGTTTTAGCTGTGGTGGCCCTAGGAGAGAGGAAAGACAATTTTTTTATTTTTTTATTATTTAAATTGCTGATGTGTCAGACGACCACAATTATTGTGGTCGATGAAAAAACTAGTCTTAGTGTTACGATTAGAAATTATAAATTTTTTTTAAAGAAAAAATTATTAATTGTACCTAAATATTTATCAGTTACATAATTATATTATGGGTGATTCTAAATGCAACCACCATTTTGCTAAACATAGCCCCTAATTATATTAAAAATTTAAATTATTATTTAAATTACAATTTTATCCTTGTAGCCCCAATTCAAAATTTTAATTAAAATAATAGAAATTCAACTTAAAATATGTAGCCCCATCTCAATCTACATAAAATAAAAATCAAAACCCCAAAGCAAATATAAAATATCATCTCTATCTACGTAAAATAAAATTAAAAAATCTAAAAACCCAGCCCCATCTCCATCTACTGAAATAAAATCGAAAACCTGTTACTCACTCTGCTCTCTTCTTCAATTCTCTGACTAAATCTGTTTACTGTTGTTGAAGAAAAGGAAACTAGGGAAAGAAGCCTACTTGGAAAACTGTGTGTCGAAGCTCACCTCTCTAGACGCCAGGATCATGCCTCCTTTGATGTGATGTTTGATTGGGATGAATCTATGGGAGTCCTTGATCATCAGAAACTAACACCATAGCCAACTCTACCTCAAGACAGTCACCTAGAAGACGTTCCCGGCCATGGTCCCCTCCATTTCGTATGCGATTCATGGGTTTACCCTGCCCATCGCTCCATGATCGCATCTTCTTCACTAACAAGGTACTCCAACCTTTAAATCAGACATTAATATGTTCTTCGTTAAATTTGAAATGGCTGCATTCTTGATAACGGCAGACGTATCTGCCGGGAGATACACCGGAGCCGCTGCTATTTTACAAAGAGCAAGAGCTGAAAAGCCTCAGAGCGACAGGCTCTGACATACTGAATGAGTGGGATAGAGTGTATGATTATGCATACTACAATGACTTGGGCAGTCCGGAGAAACGAGAAGACTATGCCCGTCTGGTACTCGACGGCGCCGACCATCCATATCCTCGTAGAGCTAGAACATGTCGCCCACCAAACAAAAAGGGTAAGCAAAAGAGACATTACTTTGTCACAAAAGTGTACAATAGTGTTGAAAATTGAATTTGAACTGCAGATTCAATTACAGAAAGCCGACTGTTTCTTCTCAGCTTTGGGGGTTTTGGTTTTACTGAGATGGGGCTACATATTTTGAATTAATTTTTTATTTTGATCAAAATCTTAATTTGGGAATTACAGGGATAAAATTGTAATTTTATATAATAATTTAAATTTTTATTTTTTCAGAGGCTGCATTTAGCAAAATTATGACTGCATTTAGAATTACCCTTATATTATAATGTTTAATTCTATAAATCGAAAATACCCCACTATGAAAAATATTATAATATTTTCTCTATCATATTATCACTAAATTATACCTTAAAGCTTGATTTTATCAATTAAAAATAACTTTATTGCTAACAGTGCTAGAATTTTGACGAGTTATCAAACGTATAACTTATAAAAAATTTAAAGACGTTATTAAAGTATTTTTACAGTAAATATTATTTTTAATTGATAGAATTAAACATTAAAATATAAAATATTAATGTTTTTTCATAGTTAGATCAATGCAGTAATGAATAATTAATAATCTTTTGTCACCCAAAAAGAAGAATGTTGATAGAGTCAAATAATGGTGTATTGATGAGGAGAAATCTATTGAACATCAGAATTTAAGCCTAAAAGGGCAAAATGGTCAAGTCCACAAGGTACATTACATAATTTGACTGCAAAAGAGAGAGTAGTTTTATTGCTCTTGTAAAAATACAAAAAGCCGATTTCTTCTACCTTCTTCCTACACCACTTATTCCATATACAGATTGGAGCCTTTGCTCCAAACATGTCTCATTTTGCAGATCAAACAATCTTGCATCATCCTCTACTCTCTTCATCTGATCTGCTCAATGCATCAGACATCCCAGCCGGCCGCCCGGCCGGCCCGTCTCGACTCTCCGGCTGTCCGTCTCCCAGGATACAACTTCCACATTCTTGGTTCCACTGCCAGTTTCCATGTGAGATCAGAAGTCTTGAATGCCACTTGATCTCGATGAGTACTCGGAAACCAGCTTCAGAAACATCGAAGACCGGTCCTCGAGCAGCCGTGCCGGAGTGTCGAACTCAGCCACCCGACCTGCAAATCATGCAAAGATTATGAACACATGCTATACCTTCAAAACAACAAGATTTCCTGAGCAGACAAGAATGATATATACCGTCGCTGAGGACTAAAACCAGGTCGCTATCGATAACGGTAGGGATACGATGAGCGATTGTACAGACGGTGCAGTTCTTGAACTCTGTTCTTATTATCTTCTGGATCAGGTTGTCCGTGGCTGAGTCTACCGAGGCTGTTGCTTCGTCGAGCACCAGAATCTTCGCCTGTTTGAGCAGAGCGCGGCCGAGAGATACGAGCTGCCTCTGGCCAACACTCCAGTTATCTCCACTTTCTATAACTGCAAACATATACAAGAAAAGAAAAACATGATCTCCCATTTGGCCAAAGAATTCAATGGTTTAGGCTGTGTCTAGAGAAGTTGATCGGAGGCGAAACGGATCGTATTCGTACCCGGTGTGTCTAACTTATGCTCTTTCTGGCGAACTATTTCTCCTAGCTGAGACTTTTCAAGAGCCTGTGGCAGATTATGAAGAAGCATGCATGAACATCAAATATATATGTTTCCAACTTTTTGAGGAAGACAAAGACAAGGTCGGAGAAATAGGGGTGAGCAACGGTCGGTTCGGTCTGAAAACCAAACCGAAACCAAACCGCACCGAATAGGTAGTTTCGGTTCGGTTTTAACCAAACCGGTAGTTTCGGTTTCGGTTTTAACCGAAATTTCCTGTACGGTTCGGTTTGAAAACCGAACCGAATGCCGAAAACTCTAAAAAATTCAGACCGAACCGAAGCCGAATGCACTAAAAAACTGAACCTAAACCAACCAAAACTGCCAGTTCGGTTCGGTTCGGTTTGGCGGTTTCGGCTCGGTTTTGCTCACCCCTAGTTGGAAAGAGTAGAGCACTTGATCCAAGAGTGTAAAATGTGTTGCATTCTCGAAATCGGACATGGGACGGGAATGTACCTGCCAGATTGTGTGATCCGAATGCTCTTCGAGAGGGTCGAGGTTGCCTCGGATAGTTCCTTCGAATAATGTTGGTTCTTGAGGTATGATGCCCAGCCGGCTCCGGAGATCATGAAGGCCGACGGTTGAAATATCTATGCTGTCTATAATTATTCTACCATCTGCTGGTTCTATTAACCGGAATAGAGCTTGGATCAAGGTAGATTTGCCACTTCCGGTTCGACCAACGATTCCGATTTTCTTCCCACCGGGAATGGTGCAGGAGACACCATGAAGCACAACGGGAAGGTTCTCCCGGTATCGAACCTGAAGCAGAAACATGGTTCAAACTCAGCTATTTCTATCACTCACAAACACACAAAACACAGACATATAGAGAAGAGCATCTTCTACTATAATTCAATCTCCACCTGCATAGTCAAGTCATTTTCTTGCACCTATAAGCTTATCTATCATATTAAGCATCGAATTTAGCATGGCTTCGTCGCAATGGTCCCGAACAAATCATCACAGTGCACAATGAAAGAGGGGTGGGGATACACTCATGCATTTTTGTTTTTGAATGTTTAATGTTTGCATTGACAAGTCATTATTCATAGTTGCTTTCTAGATATTTCGATGAACAATGTTAGCATCCGTGTTCGGTTGAATTTAGCGCAGTATGCTAAGTGAAATGCATACCTTTAGATCAATGAGCTCAATTTGGCCATTCTCGGGCCACGATGTAGGCGGTCGAGAGTCTTCGATAACTGGTGGTGCTTCACTTGGTATGTGGCAGTATTGATGAATCCTTTCTATTGAGATGATTTTGTTTTCAAGCTTGCAAAAGCTGAGAATCCATCTCGATAAACGCGCATTCAGATTGAGGCCGTATGTCACAGCAAGGCCAGCCATACCTGCAAATAACTCTGAAATTTTAGAGGCAGCATCTTAAAAAAGAAGCAGTGAGAACAGGATCAGGAGCAGTTTCTCGAAACTATCGAGGAACCGGCGGTCGTGTGTTTGATCTTTGAAAAGAAAGATGCACTCACTTGGGTCTATAGCTCGTTGTGGGAAGCTCACAAGTAAGACCATACAGAAAGCAAACACGAAAGTCGAGAGTAATTCCATGCGCAAGCAAAGCCATTCGATAGCTGCAAGGCTGCAAAAGAATGGCCGGGCAAAGCAATCAAGAAGATACAGATTCCTCTTCATGAATCGCTTTTCTTGTCCAAAACCTCTGATGTTAGCTGCTCCAGCAATTGATTCGGCAAAGAGATTAATCACCGGAGACTTCTGGATGCTAACAATGCGGACTAATTCTCTCGATGAAGCCATATAGTATTTCTGCATTTTGTTGAGAAATGTGAGATTCATCACAGTGCTTCATGGCATTTCATTAGTTGGCAAATTTGAATCAACATTCTTATAGGTAATTAATCCTTGTTTCCATGTTGAAAGCGAATCATCGATAACTACAGATGATCAAGATAGTTTACCTGCATCCACAAGCAAGCAACGGCCATTGGAACGACGAGAAGCAAAACTTGCCATGTTACTTGTGTCATGACTCCAACGATGCCAAGAAGTTGGATCGTAGTCGAAGCAAAGCCGCCTAGTCTGAAGGGAATATCGAGATCTACAACGCTTTGATCAATCGACACCTGGTAGATCAAAAGAAACAAACATGAGGATTCGAAAATGGACAACGGGGAAAATAGACTTATGATATATGAACTCTTTAGAGCCTAAAGTCCTGAAAAAGATAAAGGTAGGAGGGGAAACTGTTCAGAAGAAGACATGTCAGTACGCGGTTCAGTATGCGCCCAGCTGGAGTCGAGTCAAAAAATGACATCGGTGCTCGAAAAACAGTCCGAAGCATCTTGACAAATAACTTCTGCGCAGCTGCAAGACCAAACGTAGCAACAAGAACGGCCCGAATAAAAATGAAGCAGGAGCTGCCGAAAGCAAGTGCTGTGTAAATGCCAATAAGGGCCGTACTACTGGCTTTAGGTGTGTCCCCCGCGGTTTGTGGATTCGCCCAAGCCATCCACCAACTACTGGCTATTTGAAGGCCCTGAAATAATATTTGCGCGAGGATAATACAAGGGATCAGTAGGCCCTTGTAAGCAGCAGTCATATATGAGATATACACTTTCATGCTAACTCTTCCTCGCTCCCGTTCCTCTTCCTGCACTAGTTGCTTTCTTTTAGAACGTTTAACTTTCTTCTTCTCTTTGATTGCTTGCACATCCGAAGGGGAAGCACTTTGTTGGACTTCACTAGCCATCCCCGTAATATTGCTGCCAACGGAATTACATTTCTTGCTCATGATAACAGAACTGTCAAGTGGATCATTTTTATCAGATTCTTCGGATGTTTGGTTGCAAAAATCCATGGCATCAATGGCCTCATGATGAGCACACACCAACGTTTGGAAGTCCGTTCCTGCTTGCAAAAGCTCGTCGTATTTTCCAGCTTGAATAATGCGACCTTCCTTCAGGACCTGTCACATTTGAGGAGATGCAAAAATCAGTAGGGGATTTGAAAGAGCACTAGGGAACTTCAATACCATTTGGATCAAGATAAGACGACGACTCACAATTACGGATGCACATTCACTTACAAGTTCAAACCAGCTTTAGCTTATTCATAGGATCAGACATACAAGAAGGTCCAAAACCTCAACAGCAGATATTACATATGAAAAAGGAGGCAGCTGTAGAAACTGTACCAAAATCAAGTCAGCAGCTGGAAGAAATTCGACTTGATGAGTGACAAAGATAACCGTTTTTCCAGCCAGAGCTGTCAGTATATACTCCTGCAGTTCCACCACAAAAAATAAAATTTAACCAGATATAATAGGTTTGTCTGAAAAAAAAAAAAAAATAGGCCAACCTTAAATAACTCAGAGCCAGTATGCGCATCAACTGCGCTGAAGGGATCGTCCAGCAGATAAATGTCGGCATCATGATACAAGGCCCGAGCAAGCTGTACTCGCTGCTTCTGGCCGCCACTGAGATTAATACCTCTATCACCAATAATGGTTTGATCACCATGTGAGAATAGTTCCAAGTCTTTCTTCAGTGAACAAGCATGAATAACAGCCTTGTATTTTGCTTTGTCCATTGGGCTTCCAAACAGAATGTTTTCCTCGATATTTCCGGATTGTATCCAAGCTGATTGAGAGACATATGCAGCAGAACCACATATTCTAACCTAGAAATATACCCATATGTTGGTAACATGATTCAAGAATTTAAAATAACAGTTGAAAAAATGAATTAATGCTAGCATTCCTTAGACTCAAACTTACTTCGCCAGAGACTTTGGGAATCTCACCAAGGATGCAGGAGAGAAAGCTCGATTTACCCGAACCAACCACTCCACAGACTGCCACGCGCATTCCCTTCTCCGTCCTTAACTGGATGCCTGAAAGGGTTGGTGTTGGTGAAGATGGATCCCAGGAGAAATCTCCATCTTTGATCTCTATAGCCACGTCGGAAGTCCCTCGTGGCAATGTAATAGTAGCATCTTCCTGCAGCTCTTCATCCTGCAAGAATCCCGTGATTCGGTCAAGGGAAACTTTAGTCTGAGCAATCATTGAAACCAAGTCAGGGAAGTTTCTAAGTGGTTCTTGCAGAATGCGAAAAGTAGCCAAGGCAGACAGCACACTGCCAGCAGTCAGCTCACCACCCAACAAAATGCAGGTTCCGAATGTGACGGCCGAGACAAATATAGGGGAGCTCCAGAAAATGAATGTGATGAAAGCCTGCGAGTAAAGAGCTTTCTTCAGATATGTGAATTCCACATTCCGCATCTCTTCTAGCTTCAGTCTGTATCGATCCTCCCACGCTTGCAACTTGAGGATCCTCATATTCTTAAGACACTCCGAAGTCTTCCTCATCCTATCATCTTTTGCACCCATTAGCTTATCCTGGTAATCTTCTTGAATCCTTGCCAATGGAATGGTTGCAACAATCGATACGACAGTGGCAATAAACGTGGCGACAGATGCAACTCCAACATTTTTGTATAAAATAGCAAGAGCAAGGATAATCTGGAGAGGAAGCATCCACAAGTCATGCAGGTACCAAGAATAGTCCCCTACTCGTTGCACATCAACTGCCATGTAGTTAACAATCTCACCGCTCGTGTGACTTTGCCTAGCTAAGCTCGAGAGTTTCAGCCCCTTCCGATAAACCATTGCCGTGAGAGCTGATCTCACGTGCATACCCATAATGTCAACCCCAAGGTACCACTGCCGGGTTGTTAAGGTCTCTACCAACTTTGCAGCGAAAAATATAGCTGCAAGAACGTACCCCTCGTGTGGGAAAGCCTCCTTCCCGCCTAGGTAATCCACAAAATAGCTAATCATGTACGGGCCGACGTAAGAAACTAGTGTGTTAAGTCCTGCAAATATTGCATTGCAGGCAGCCTCCTTCCAAAAAGTCTTGAAGATAGCCCAAGCTAACGAAGGCTGATTCGAAGGATCCTCAGCCTTCAGCTTCTCCCAATTAGAGTTCAGCATTTTATAGTTAGTCTTGGACCGATCTTTCGGTGCAAGTAAGGGAATATCCTTCAGCTCAAGAGGTCTCTTCGCCCCAATCGAAAGAAGCGGATTCAACCAGGAAAGAGTAGCCAAACTAAACACCCCAGCTTCACTATACGGTGTAACTTTAAGACACCCTGCCTCTTCTTCGAGCAGTAACGGCTCTTGCAGATCAGAAGCCGGGCCGACTTCAATGCCCGTGGCACCCTTGATTGCATTAAAACATAGAAAAGCAAAAGCAGGAATGACAGCAATATTTGCCAAAACATGAGAATTCAAATAGTTTGGCCGTTCATTCACAAATCCTCTGCTGTCAACATACAGAATAGGCATAGAAATTGCAAAGGAAGCAATCCACCAAATTCTTAACAACAATGGGAGTTTCTCAGCAACTTTGTATTTAAGATAAATAACAGAGAAGCTCAGCACAAACCATGATACACTTTGAACAGCAGGCAACACTACAATAGCCCAATGTGATCCCTTCCCCTGAGTTATCTCCTTCACTAAACCAACCCCATCAAATCCAAACACCAAAACTTGCAGGAACAGAACATAAAAGCAACAGAAAACAGAAGCTTTGTAGCTCTTACTGATCACAACACTCTGAGTCTGCTCCCCATCGACGATCACTCCGCGGCTAACCGCAGCAGAATTCGTGTCGGAGCTCTCTTTCCTCACTCGAATCCGGCCAAAACAAACCCCAACCTGCCTCAGGGATACGACAGAGAGAAACACGAGGAGAAGAGTCGAGTTGATGCAGATTGAGGTTAATTCGAGTACGGGAATGCGGAGGAATGAGCCGAGGAGGTGGTTTTGGGGCTCAGATGCAGTCGATGGAGAGATAGAAAGATTGATATCCATAATAATGTTTTACAGATATCAATCTTCAGACCAAGAGAATGGCGGAATTCAATGACTAGGAGGCGAAGTGCAATCAGTGCGATGACATCAATGGAATCCAAATTCAACACCGAGGGGAGATCAAATCGTGTAAAGAGCATTTCACCATCTGTCAATGCGATTCGTTTGCAATGCGCAAACCTAATGCCAAGTCGCGGAGAGAGAAAGCGCCAGAATCTGCGCATGGAAACAAAACTCTGTTTCATCATCAATTCCAACAACAACAAAAAAAAAATATCAACAGAAGGTGCAGGCACTGGGGAGGAGTTTGGTGGGGGCTAGGTGGCGAAACCTCTCTGCTTCTCTCTCTCTATCTCGCATGTACATGTTTATCTCTCTCTTTAAAAAAAAAACGTCTTTTTCTATGCACATTTCCCCATTCACGACAAAAACAACGAGCAAGAATTGAATTCGAAATAAACCCATTACATAAAATCAAAAAAATCAAACCTGGGCTTGTGTTACTTCCTCCAAAAATCGTTTCTTTGGGAATTTCCGTAGCATTCAATGCAAATTAGGAGGCGGAGCTGCAGGTTGATGAAGAAGAAAGAGAGAGAGAGAGATGACTGTGAGGGAGAAAGCAACCCCACAAATCCACAGCTAATAGTGATGACAGCAGTGGAATTTCTGAAATGGGGTTTGGAATTTGATAATTGTTGATCAAAGAAATCAAGAACTCCACGTTGCTGCCAACATTAGGCTATTTATAGGTGTAGTAGCTTCACAATGAGTAATTAATTATTACAATCATTTTTATTTTTATTTTTTAAATCTCATTATTAAAATAATCCATGCATGTGGGGAGTATTACGTTACCTTATTTAAATATAATATCTCGTTAAAAAAGCGATTATTTTATTATTACAAAGAATATTTGCTCTTTGTTGTGTTGTGACGTGTTCTTGAACAAATTTTATGGTGATTAAATCCAAGATATATGTAGGAGGAATGTCCTAAAAAATCAATACATGTAAATAATTAGAAGATTTTATGAAATAAAAACTTTGATTAGTGAGTTAATTGAGCTAGAAGATAGACAATTTAAGTTTAAATTTGGAAAATCAATACAATTTTGTAAAATATTGATTAACAAAAGCACTTATAAATCACTTCAATTTACTTCATTATCAATTTTTACCCAAATATTTTTATGAGGGTATCAATATAATTTTCAAATAAAGTTCTTAATCAAATATTTTACTATATAAACCTTTAATCTTTTCATAAATTCACAAATGGAGAATTGTCGATTCATGATTCAAAAGATAGTTTAATTATCGATTCAAGACCCGAAAGATGATTTGTCAATCCAGAACCCGAAAGATCAAACAATTCTCAATCCAGACCCTGATATTGAGGTCTTTGATTGAGAATTGTATGATCTTTCGGGTCTTGTATTGAGATTTTTTGTGATCGTTCAGGTCCTGAATTGAAAATTAATCTTTCGGATCCTAAATCGATAATTAAACTATCTGTCGGATCCTGGATTGATAAAACTATTTGACAAATTTAACAGTCATAATGTAGAGTCATTATTTTTATTTTTTTTAATTTAGGTACACAATTTAAATGGAAGAGATTATTATTTCGTCAATTTTTTTATATAGTTACAGAAAAAAAGATATATTTGTGTAGATTATGACACCATGATTAAGAGCTTTACAGTCTTTATTTCCATTAACACTCATTTTTTCTCTCTTTATTTTAAAGATGTGATTGTGATATGCATTGTATGCTTCCACTACCATACCATATGAGTCATATTGCATTTTGCAAATGCAGATATTCATAAAATTCTTATATATCATATATATAGAATAATATAATCACATTGTATAGATATAGTATATTAATGAAGTTATTTTTTTTTTAGTTTATAGTAAAGGAGAATTTTGTGTCTTGTTAATAGGCTGAAATATGGTTGCATGAATAATTTGTTTAGGACATAATTGATACTATCTTATTACAACTTCATTAAATAGAGTGATTTTAGCATTACTTAGATTGGATGGAGGCAGTTAGGAAAATACTCATAGAGATGACTTAATAATGATAGATAATATTCTCAATCTCTAAATATGGATGTTAATAAATCAAGAACATCTTAATATAGTTAAGTTCAATCAAGATAATTAACTGAAAAACTTAAACATCGAGCTTTGAATTATGTACAGCTTTAATATTATGCAATATGAAACTCAAAATATGTAGTGTATTATACGAACATGCTGTGTAAGATTTATCTAAAATATGCTTATATATCGTATGATTAAATATTTAATATTAATTAGTAATATAAAGAGAGGACATAAAACATAATATCGATATATATATAGGAAAGTTATCATATGAGAAATGTTGTCACTGAACTGAATTTAAGATAAAATGAACAAAATTTAAGATAAAAGTGAACAATTATAAAAATAAAATATAGGAAATCAATGATAAAAATGAAAAATATAGAAGATAAAATGAAAACAAATTTTAATGCATGATTTTGATGCTAAAACGTAGTATTTCTCATCATTTTTCATGCTAACGACATTTTTCACCTGAATTGGTGGTAAGTTGTTAAAATGTGTTTTGTTACATGTGCGTATATAGAAAAGAGAAAATCAATAAGATTGTAAACTAATTGTAACGAGTTAAATAATTTAACGTATGAGTTTCAACTTGAATTCATAATTTAAAGTTTGAGCTAAATTCAATTAAAAATTTAATATTTATTTATTATATATCTACATGGGAATTAGAATTGATATAAATTTACAATAAATGAATTGATATATATAAATTTGTTTAATCAGCGGAAATCCGGTTGCATGAATAATTTGTTTAGGACAAAATTGATACTATCTTATTACAACTTCATTAAACCGAGTGATTTTAGCATTACTTAGATTGGATGGAGGCAGTTAGGAAAATACTTATTAGGGGTGACATAATAATAAACATATTCTCAATCTTGAAATAGAGTAATTAAACATTTTGCTTATAGTTCGTAATCGTGTCAGCACAAATATATATATGTCCACATAATATTTTCTAATAAATATTCCATCTGTTCTGGTTTGATCGGATAAAATAATTAAAAACTGTGAGTGTAAAATGAGTTAGGTGGAATTAATATTTTATTTTTGAGTGTGGAAAAGTTACTATTTTAAAAAATGAGACTAATAAAATAGGATAATTAAAACAAATAGAACAATTAAATCGGAACGGGAGTAAGCCTAAAGCTAAAAAAGTTGTGCAAAAAATAAATCTAACTCTTTTTTTTTTTTTTTTTTTTGCAAAATAAGGCTATCTAATTAAGAAGATGACTTTTTTTTTTTTTTTTTTCTGGGCCTTCTTTTAATCTCTTTCTTGTTGAAGTTGTTTTATAGTGATTGATGATTTGTCTTTCCACTTCAAGCCTAGTGATATAAATGGGAGATTTATTGTGGTAATTCACTGCATCTATATGCCCAATTGGCAATTGCCAAAAACATGAAAGGAGAAAAATTATTGTAATACATTCAACAAAAATTTCCAACTAAAAAAAATATAATTAACAAGACTGAGAAAAGAAATATTTTATAGTAATTTAATAATTCATGTTCTCATAAATATTAAACCTTTTATATTATAATACAACAAACAAAAAAAAAAAATGAATTATTTACCCTAAAAAAAACGGAAGTTAAAAATGCACTAAACCTTTTAGAGAGGAAATCTTAAATAGCCATTCTCCTTATATAAAAACCTTAAATGACCACTTTTATGTACATATTCGAGGAATGACCATTTTCTTAAAATACTCTTACTTTTAAATATAATTTTCATATATTGAATAAGCAGTGAAATAAAAAACAATTTTTTTCATTTTTCTAAAATGTTTCTACCTAATTTTTTTTTTTTTTTTGCATTTAATAAAATTTAATCAAATACATGAAATGAATTCACAAATTAGGCGTAAATGGTCTTAAGCAATTTTTAAGTCCTTATTTATATATTTTTTTATTTATTATTAAAATGATTATAAAAATAAATTTAAAGAAAATATTGATTCAACGATTAAAAATAAATTTTAACAAAAGAAATCACAAATATTATATATTGATGTCCCATAAATTTATTAGCAAAATAATTTTTAAAATTTTGTTAACGATTATTTTATTTATTTATAGAATAAGTGTTGCACATGAAAAATGAAATTAAATTAAGAAAATTTTTAAAAAGTGTAAATCATTAATAAAGCAAACAAACGAATTGCAAAGGCAAATTATTTATTTTTTTCATTATACTTTGTGCAAAAATAAATCAATAAAATTTATGTAAAATGAAATCACATATTTTCACAAATTCGTAATAATAAATTCAATTATCCCACTTCAATCTCGAATTAAATTATTTTAATTTTTAATCAATTTTTTATAAATATAATTTTAAAAGTGAAAAGACAATAATTAATTAAATATATTTTTCTACAACTAATTGGGCAATAATAAGATATGAAAAATTAAAAATTAGTAAATGTAACACCCCGTGTACTATTAATCTTGTGTAATGATTCGAGTTATATAAGATGGTTTATGTTCCAATAGTTGGTGTATTCATTTCTTGAATACAATTGAGATCTATGATTATCATGAAATTGAGAAGTAAATAATTAAGGAGAAACCATGGTTAAGATTGAAATTTGGCAAGATGATTGTGAATGTTATGATTTAATTATGAACTAGGTGGATTAAGGAATGTGGAATTAAGAATATACACATAAATATGTGTATAATGAAATTAATAGAGGAACTATAATGTATATGAGGAATCATATCATATCATTTATACCTTAAATTATGAAGGAGGTATAAATAGAGGAGGAATATCATAACATAAGCTTTTTCACCTTATGTTATAACTTTAGAGAGAGAGAGAAGAGTGAGAAGCTCCCTTCCACCCAAAACCCGTCGCCCCTCTGTCCGATGAATTTCCGACCACCACCGGCAACCAACAGGCAAACCACCACCACCATTCGATAGCTCTCGCTCTAAGCTTCAATTTGACTACTGGTAGGTCTCGAGAGGTCAGGTATAGAGGAAGTTATCGCCGTTGAAAGATAGGTGAGAATTATGTTGCGATTTAGTAAATTAATTCCTCATATCTTTTATTTCCGGCCGAATTCCGACCTTTTGACCGTGGATTTGGGTTCCTGATGTTGTAGAGAGTGTTCGCACGTCAAGAACGAAGCATTTGGACGCCGGCAGACCCCTAGCGCCGCCGTGAAAGGAGGAACTCCGGCGAGGTAGTTCATGTCCTTATCTTTCGTTATATTTCGGAGTTTCAGGGCCATATTCGTGTTCCTCATGGTCTGGGGAGCCCGAATATGCAATTGCATGTGTCATCGGCCGGAGGAATCGCGAGATTTCGCGAGTTACAGGTTCAGCTCTGGCGAAACCGTGAAGGAGACGACCTCTGTCGGTCGACAGAGATCATGTCGATCGACAGGGAAGGTCGATTCATGGGGTCGAGATGAGTCGAACCTGTCGATCGACAGAAAGTGTGTCGATCGACAGGGAAGGTCGATTCATGGGGTTGATGTCGAGTCAATCCTGTCGATCGACAGGGAGTGTGTTGATCGACATGGAGTTCGACGAGAGGAGGATATCGAACCACACATATCGATCGACAGAGATCATGTCGATCGACACAAGTAAGGTCGACAAACATCATATCGACCGAGTGATGTCGATCGATTGAACCTGAGTCGACCAGGTCTGTGTCGATCGACACAGTGACATGTCGGTCGACACAGAGGCTCAAGTTTCATAAGTTGTTATTCTATCTTAGACCTTCAAGTCCTGTTTATTACAATTAAGATATATCGTCCTAGATATATCGTACTGACTCGAGAGCCCTACTTGTTTGTAGGAAATTGAAAGCGAGGATTGTTGAGCTCATTCAAGTTAAGGACATCTTAGCAAAAGCCGAGTACGAGGTGGGAAACTATTTCAGTATAAAATCAAACGTGTGCTTTTTCTTTCAAAATGTGTTAAAATGTTTTGATTTAAATGAGACTGCTATGCTTGTTTTGTGCTATTATATCTGCCCTCTGCTAATTAATTATTAACAGAGAGATAATACTAATAAGACAAGAACCATGTACCCTCCGTACATGCGCTACTCTTATTAGCAATAAGAAGATACAGTGGGTGAAATGGTATGCGACCTTAAACCCGAAAGAAAGATATGATGG
>JAPKLW010000065.1:11681-27636 GCA_026898455.1 Plectranthus barbatus | reverse complement strand
GGTGAAATGGTATGCGACCTTAAACCCGAAAGAAAGATATGATGGGTGAAATGGTATGCGACCTTAAACCCTATGAAGAAGTGAATGAAGAATATAATACGATCGGATCTCGAAGAACAAACCGAGATTTGTGCACTTAGATGATTGTAGGTTGAATGTTAAATCATTCCTTACGAATCATCGTAACTTGGAAGTAGGCCAGCTTCCAGTTACAACACCAAAACAGATATAATAACATAGCACCTAAAATAAAATGTTTTGGATAGCATGGATCTTTTCAACAAAACCCCATGCCTATCTGTGTGAGTTGCATAACATGTTTCTTACCTAAAGTATGTTTTGGCATGTTTCTCATTGGGTACGAAAGTACTCAGCCCTCGCGTTATTTCTAAAACGTGCAGGTTAGCGGCATGGATGGGAGTAGCAAGGTGTAAGCAGGCGAATAAAACGTTTGTATTTGAAGAAATAAGAGATCCTGTGACATGTATCTTCATATACATGTCACCATCACGCTACACACACGCTGCTACACTCTCTGAACTTTCCTTCCCTTGAGTTATGTATCTTTAAAATACTGATGTTTAACTGTCTTGACTCGAAGTATTATTTAAGAATGCTTTTATCTTCCTTTATATTAAAGTCTTCCGCTTATCATAGATTGAACTGTGTTTGGTAAAACCTGAAACATCAATGTAACGTGGCCCCAAATTGGGAAGGTCAGTTGGGGGCGTTACAGTAAAATTCAAAAACATTCTAAATATTAGATCAATGGTAGGGACAATTCTGACAATTTACATGATTTTGACTATTTCTTGAATGAAATTATAATAGTGGCTATTTAAGGTTTTCAAATAACAATTTTGGCTATTTTAAAACATTTCCTCTTTTATTTAAGTGTGACTATTAAGTGGGAAGGGAGTGACGCACTATACAATGAAACGAGTTGAATGAGTTAAAGTGACAACTTTTCGTTTTTTGTTTTCATTTGGATTTGAATTTTTTGTTTTGTCCCTTTTGAGTTCATTTTTAATAATGTTAAGTAGAGGAGTTGATGTGTTTCAATTTTAAAATTTAAAAGTTATAAATGAGTCAAAATAGTTAAAAGAAAAATATAATATATTCCTATCAAAAAATATAGTTGGGGCATTAAATGTGAGAATATGTTATTTATAAAATAAAATCGGTAGAAGTTTTAAATATATTCCGAACTATGCAAGTTTTCAAGAATTTATCTTAAATTATTTAAAAGTTTCAATAAATACCAAAATTATTTAAATGTATCCCAAAATATTATTTTTTTCAATCAACGAAAAGGTGATTGTATGATGTATCGTCGGAAATCTAAATAATTTAAATCCAAAAATCTAATTTGCTGATTTGAATTTCCAACAATACAATTATCTTTGCTTTGATCGAAAGAAAAATTAGGATACATTTGCATAGTTTTTAATAATTTGAGCATTTATTGAAACATTTTAATAGTTTGGGATAAATTTGAAAAAAATCGCATGGTTCGGGATATATTTGAACGTCTTGCCAATAAAATAAGTGCTGAAACATAAGAATACATGATAATATAGTGTTTTGACTAAAGAAGAAGAAAAAAATTGTATGTAACACTTAGATTCTGGATAGGCAATAATACTAAAAAAAAAAGTGCAGCAAAGCTCAATAGTCATCAAACCATTATGATAGAGAAGGCCAAAACTATAGCCAGAGAGCTGTGGCTGCTTCTTGGCTCGAACCTTTCTGGCAAGCCATGCTGGTGAGGCTACTCGTGCTCGTAGCAGAGAAGGCGATAGTCGGAGAGAACGGTGAAGAGCTGTGTTTCTACAAGAATCTGCACAACACCATAATTATACAGCATTCCTCATGAAGACATGAATCATACTTGTTGGTTTATGAATATGGAACAACCAAGTGAACTGCATAGGCTGTGCGCGTGTGTGTGTGGGTTCAGATGAAGAAGATATGGTAGTTTCGTAAAAAATCAATTGGCTGTGTTTCTACAAGAATCTGCACAACACCATAATGCAGCATTCCTCATGAAAACATGATACTTGTTGGTTCATGAATATGGAGCAACCAAGTGAACTGCATAGGCCGTGTGCGCACTGGCGGATCTACACGGGGGCTAGGGGGGGCTGGATTTTTTTTCGTTTTTGTAGTATCATAATCCTATTTTTTGTGGTATAGCCCCTCGTATAGAAGAAAAAATGAATGAAAATAAGGAAAATTATGATATAAAAATATTGAAGTTAAAGGTGAAGGCGAAAAAAAAATTCAGCCCCTCTAGGAAAAAAAATTTCTGGATCCGCCACTACAATGTGTGTGCGCGCGCGTGTGTGCGGGTTCAGATGAAGAAGATATGGTAGATTCGTAAAACATAACTTGGCTCAATATATTAAGACAAGTGAAACAAATGATTGAAGTAGAGAGAGTAATGGCAGATGGGAAAGAAATCATATCATAAGGAAAAATGAAATTATGTAGTTTAGCCAAGTTCTATAGTTTCTTTGATACCTTTATATATATTAAAACAAAACCAAAACCGTACATTATAAATGTAAATCTTTAGTTACATTAATTAATTACTAATTGATCTAATTAGTTAATTAATCATAAACTGAAAAACATTCTATAATTATATATAGAATATTTAAAGAAATGAACATGTAATTACAATTCAAATAAAATGTATGTTGATTTTGGTAATAATATATACTAAATTTATACATTTTATGAAATTAAATAATCAAATTAATCATAAACTAAAACAATCAATTAGGCCATAAATAATTATGAATGTTTTTTTGATTGAATACATAATTCCTTATTAATTATGAAAATAATAAATAAGATAATCATAATATATACACTCAAGTATAAATCAATAAATTAATATTTTCTTAATTATTATTATTTCTTATTATCAACTCATAAATATAAAGATTGACATGATTTTTTCTTAATAATTAAAGCAATAATAATCGCACAGTTTTATAATAAAAATTATTTTATTTGTCAAATAAAAAAATTAAAATTAATAATTAACATAAGTATCTTAAAAAAATAATTTCGATCCTAATTAAATAGAGTGTTATACTAGTTTCTCTGAAAATGAGTACATCTCGAATAATATATACACAACAAAGAAGAAGAAAAAATGATGAAGTTCGATTGATAGAGCATGTACCTTAATAAAAGGCTGGTCCTTTGCTGGGAATGAATAAATGAAACTATCCTTGAGAAGTAATGAAACCTGAAATGGCAACAGCAACCCCTTACAACGGCCACTACAGAACTGATTATACTTGTGAGAGTAATAATAAGAGATTGAAAGGTCGGAGACAACACCTTCTCACTATGATTTTGTACATTCGTGATTGTGTGCAACCGTAGATTCGCACAAAGTGACTCCATGTATCGCCTCATGATAGATAAGAATCTAGCAGCAGCTCCAGCCTGCAAATCCATTATATATAATGAAAGCAGAGTTGTGAAATTCTTGATCAGAGTTTTTTCAATTTCTATATCTATGGTGTAAGTATGAGCATAAAAAGTAAAAAGGGATTTTACTTCTGGAATAACTGGAAACAATAAGCATACATACATAGCAAGATTAAAATCATCATTGACTAATTTAGAGATTTGAAACTCTCTTTGAAATGTATCATCAAAATCCATCTTTCAATAGAACATTTAAAATGAAATATTCTGCAACTCTTGTTATCCTAATGGGAAGATGCTAGTTGTTCCCAAGAAATTTTCCTTAACCAACTCCTTGATAATAATGAATTGTGTGTGTTTTTCAAGATACCCAGTATAGATTGTTACTCAAAAAAACAGAAAATATAAATCGGAACGAAAAAACATATTCTGCCTTCTTGGGACTTGAGAAACGTCTCCGAAGCATATTAAAACCATTCTGCCTTCTTTGCCTACATATTGCAACAGTATTAATCCTATCTAAAAATGGATTTGTTTCATTCTTCTATCTGAAAAATAAATTGGAGATGCAATCCCACATTTTAATTTGATGAAACACAATTTATATTCTCTTTCTCTGTGTGTGTGTGCCCGCGCACGTGTTTAAGATTAAAAGGAGCAAAAGATCAATACAAAAAAAAAAAATTAAACATAAAATAACTCAAAACATAGCAAAGAAAGACAAAGTTACTACCAAAAAATCAAGACAATTTGATTTGTTTGTACCTGTGCTCCCTCACATTGATATAGTGGATGTCTTGGAGAAACAGAGTCTTCACATGACAACTTGGAGTGGCTAGGCTTAAGTTCAGAAATAAGCTCTTTATATCGAGGGAGTCGAGGAAGACTGCAAGATCTCACCTATCAGATTGAGCAATAATAAAGAATGTTACATTAGCAACTTCCAGAGAAATGAATTATCCTTTACAATTAGAGTTAGTGCAGATACTAGTCCACTTTATAAAGAACAAAAGAAATTCTAAGCGAAAATTTAAACATTAAACTCAATCCGAAAACTTATTAGATGGCATAGAGTGTTGTCATATAATGACAACTATGTAACCACTTCAAAAAACACATTCCGCTTCTCAGCAGTTCATATCATCCGCGATATTGAAATCAAGTCTTAGATATTTATATATTATAATTGGTTCCAGAAGTATTTCTTTATCTTTGTAGGTCATTTTTATATTCTTGTTAAGTGTGGATGGCATAGGGGCAAACGTTAAAGGGGGTGGCATCCTCGAGTCCCCCTTCATCAGTTAAAAATTGCAGATTTTTTTTAAAAGATTTTGATATTATGGTACACACTTGGAAATGTAATCATAACCACCTGAATCTGCCTTAAACAATTAATGTAATAGAAATTGGACTAACCTGGTTTGTCAGTACATTAACTTGAACAAGATTAGGAGTTCTTTTCAGATCATTCAGGCTATGCTTTATGCCAGCCTGCACAGGAGTTGCAAATGACAGTTTTTTTTTTCGCATTATAATTCATTCCAACTTTTAAGGTAATAATACTAAATTTCAAAGGATTCAAAGGAGGAAAATTTTCAGCTTTACCATGAACTCATTAACACGAGAATTTATATATTCATGTCTTCATAAAAGAAAGAATAACATATTGTCATCCAATAAATGAAAGAATCCTAGTTGGACATTCTCATAACCCATATTTTGGAAGAAAAGAAACTCACAATGAATGGAACAGGAGCATCCAGAAACTCCACCATCCGTGCTGGCAGAATCTGCAGAACGCAAATAGAATGGTTCTCATCGAAATAAGCCATGGTGGAAAAGCAAGAAGAAAGACCATTTGCAAAATCATGAAGGAATTCAGATCATATAAGGGCATGCCACAAGTAAACCAGTTTTTTATTTTCACTCACTAACCTACCTAGGGTGTTCATGGTGGAAATGGTTCAAAACCCAGATACTCAGAGATATCATTACTTCAACAAATCTAAAATTCCTTGGGTCGAATAAATTTAAAACCACAGGTTTTATTTAAGAATACTCATTGCAAAAAGTGATGACGAGGGAAAGGCAACAAAGTATGGAAAAATTTACTGGAAGAAATAAACTCTGCCATTCAAATGGACGAATGATAGGGATGATAGCCAACACCACAGCCGATAGGACGCCCTGCAGGAACACAAAAAGGGTCTTTAAATTCTTCGAAATAGGAAACCTTGCCAACTCCATATCTTTCTCTATTTCAAGAAGAAATAGTACCAGGTTTGGGCACATCACAATTACTTGTTTCTCCAATAATACACCAGTGATCAAGGCCAGGATCTAGAAACAAGACACTAATCAGACTCAAGGAACTTCATGGACAGCATTAGATAAACTAAGCAAACTTTGCATTATAAATTTAGACCATTTTTCTCAATTAGAAAATGTACTATCTAACATAAGACACAATATAACTAATTATCTTTTAGTGTTAAGGAAGTATAAGATGTACTGATTCCCTATTCCCACAAGGCAAATGAAACAGGAACTCGAACAGTCATTTTAAGAACATTCACTTCTAGCATAATCTAAGGACTGGTAAGGGGGGAACTACTAAACAAAGCATTGCTTCTTCTCAGAAAATATAGAAGGAAACTACTGCACCCTGCAAATTATCCTACTATTCAAGGAAATGCAGATGCATTTCTTCATTGCTTAAAATAGATATTGCTTTCTTTCATGAATATAATGAGTTGTAAGCATTGCACCCTGAGCAAGATCCAGCACTAAAGTAAACCAGTCTGACTACAAGAGTCTGCTCTGCATTTTTCAACCAACCCTCGCTTTGTTTCCACTTAGCAGAATTTCAAAAATATCAATAAACATCACATGTTTACACAATTTATTAAATCTGCTTATCTTATCATATTTTTTTATTATGATGATCGCATGCAAAATCTAATCTTCTTGTGTGCACCATGATTAAATGTGTTGAAAGTTTCACTAGCTCTGGAACCAATTATTCAAGAATTTGTGAGGCTCATGTTGAGACTTTGAACCATAAATTTATTAAATCTAAGAATTGAAAGTTTAAAATGAATTACGCTGTCAAGAGAAAGAAATCGGCATATTGCAGCTGCTGACCATAGAGAGAGTGAATAAGCTTCATCGGCATTAGCTAACCTTAGCCTTACCTTCAAAACCAGATTTTATTAGTAAGAAGGATTTTCTTTTTCACTGGCAGGTGTTCTGAAAGCTGAATAGTTTATTTGAACAATCAGTCTAACCTCCTGGGAGTCTTCCCTAGCTTCTTTCAGTACACGTTCAATATACTTCACACATCCAATGTCAGAAATAGAGGGTCGCCGATACTCAATGGTCGGCACATGCTCTAATGGCTGAAAAACAATTTTGTTTCCTCTTTGAGGGAGCTTCACACAATGATAGCCACAAACTATCTGTAACAAATCATTTTTATTTTCCTGACACAGAGATTACAGAGACAGCTGATTTGAGCACAAGATGCATAGGAAATGAAAATCTAAATAGCAGGAATTTAGTTTAGAACGTGTGCCTAAAGGCAGACTCACCCTTGCCCATTCCATTATAATATCATCACTTGGATCTTCATCCTGGCTATAGGAATCATCATCTAATGTCATACTTCTAGCTGGACTGCCAAAATAAAGCAGATTTTAAGGAAAATGCATTGAGATAAAACAAAAGATAGCAAATGTGTTTGAAATCAAATCCATAGAAGAACAAAACTATATTTGTGAAAAAAAATAATGATGTTGACTAGGGTTGGCTGGGTTACTGTATGATAGGCTGATTTAAGAAAACAGTAACTATTTTATCACCTAAATAAGGATTCGAGACTTCGAACACTTTCCACTGATTGGTTTCTCTGGTCTGAGGTATCTGGATTGTCATCACAAGTATGGGCTTTCTTGCTACCATCCTTGTCCAAATCCATCGTTTGACATTGATCTGATGCATCACTGGCTCTAGCACTCCCAGGAGAATATTCACATCTTGATGCTGCCTCCTCATCAGATATAATGCCTGCTGCTGCAGCAGCAAGAGTTACTGCATGTTCGACCGGAATTGCTGAGGCCATCCAGTCTGTGCCCTTTTCAGCACCCGGAGAGTTAACATTTGAATTATTTTTTGATATAGATTTTGAAGGGACACTTTCAACAAGAGCCATTTCTTCAACAAATTTAGTGATCCGATTCAGACGTTCCTGTGAAATCATGCTGCATACAAGAAATGGAACATGCAATAAGCTGTACCCCAACAATGACGAAGTAAAGGGAAAAAAAAAAAAACAGAACCAAAAGTTAGACCTGACTTAATAAATGTGTATGTGTATATACCTGTTTAGCATCTGATAGTGCAACTCAAACAACGGCACCCTTGTTAAGATACAATAACAACGAGGAGCAGAAACCAAAAACCTACTTCCGCCAGAACATGATTGAGGAAGTGGTGAATGAGACCCAAAAATGGCAGGTGACCTCTGAACAACCTCTTGAACTTGCAAGCAAACACCATAGAGTGTTGCATTGCCTGCTACCTGCTAATTGGCACAAAGAACGCCTTCATAAAAACTCAGCACAATGTAATACATACAGAGTGTGTATGTTGTATGTTCAAAAGAGAAACATTTATGGAGCTCAAGAAAAGTAACAAGAAATGCTGGGAGAGAAAATAAATCTAGGACTTGCCTTTAGTGAAAATATATATGATAAGTCATCTCTCCGCAAATGTTCCTGAGGAAAAACCAAACCGAATAAAACATCATTGCTTCTTCATAGCAGAAGAGCTGAAGTAGCACTCTGTTCTTTTTCTTCACTCACATGAGTTGATTGAAGTTTTTGGTTCAAAAATGTTTATATGGATACAGTTACTAAAAGGAATATCTCATATTGTTATGCAAGTGTCAAGAGAGTACATTTGAATGTATTGCACAATTGCTGCATACCTGTCCATAAACAAGTTCGTTCAACTCACTTAATGATGGTGATCTCTCCAATATGCGAGCCTAGATGAAAATATTGGGTAAACTTCAGATAGATATACATATTTTATCACAATTTTACAAGACCAAACTGCTTCCTTGAGAAATTATATAGAATCTTAATGAAAATAATGGCACATAAAACATCATCTTATTAACTACAGGAGCAATACAAGAAATCCAAAATAAACAACAAATGTGTGCTTGTGGATTATTTTTGTTGCAGTACGATATCATGACTCAAAGGAAAGATGGTGTGAGGTCCCCTAGTTATTGATAAGTAAAGCATTCAGAGTTGGCATCCTTCCAGAATTAGAACTAGACCTATGTACAGAGAAGGGCAAAGTAGAGGACTCATCTGACTTCAATAAAATAAACAGAGTTACTAAGCTTGACCACTTCTAAAAATAGTTTGCAACCAGATAATGGATATTAAGTGAAAATAACCAGTATTTGTCACAAAGATACCACTATCAAGTCATAGTAAAAAAAATTCAACAAGTTCTAGAAAAAAAATCTTTCATTTATTAGGAGTTTGAGAACCATATACCTGTACACCTGCAGGAAAGCAAAATGCAGCCAGATCCTTGCAATGCAAAGCCAATTTCTTTCTAGGAGGATACATGAAGAGAACCTATTGGATACAAATATGAAGAAAAATTTGTTAACTCTGGATTGAGTTTCGGTAAGTAACCACAAAACTATTAACAGAAGCGCAATCAATCCATAAGGGAAGCATGTGTAGATAACATTTTGCTTGAAAAATGCATGGTTAAATTATGCAATGAGCAAGTTGAAAGCAGCACCAGCAGTAAGCTGTAAGATATTCTTTGCATGATGTTGTGGATGTCGGAAGAAGAAGCAATCAAAACCAAAACCATAAAGAACTATTATGCATAGTCATGAAAACAATGATACCATGTATTGTGCTATGAAAACATGGAACTTATGTAGCTTTAGTTACGACCCTTAAGCAACTAAACCTGAGGATCCAACAATGGTGGCTTAGGCTTCCGATACTGCATCATGCTAAAATCCATTGTTTCTTCAGCTCTTTTCATTTGTTCCTCATATTTCTTTTCCCTGACATATGCATCCTCAACAAACTGAAGCTTGGTATCTGGATGGAGCCCCACGATAACAAAGTGTTCGAAAAGCAAAGTTGGATCTTGATATACGTCAGTACCCTACATTCAAACTCATGCATTACAACCTCATTTATCACAAGAAGAGATTATGCAACTATAAGAATGAACAGACCAATAAAAACAAATGCCAGGCATGCACTATAAAATATCATGATAGTCAAGATGGAAATATAGGAGATAACACTCGAAGGCAGTTATAGTGAAAATGTTTTTATTTAACTTATCCCTTCCAACATTCATGACATATGTGAAACTATTAAGATATTATAATCATGCATTTTCTCTTCAAAAATATAATTTTCCCAGAGGCTTTAAAAGTCTAGAAGAAACACAGATTAAGTGAACTTTATAACTAGTGGCTAATACTGAATTATCTAGAATAACAGAGTATATAGATAAACAGAGAATAATAGTGCCATTAATAGGTCATAAGAAGAATATGTTCACAGCCATACTAATAAAACACTCAATTTTCCTCCTGGTGTGAATGCTGCATACCATTGGTTTTGAGTTAAGCTGATACCACTGCCTTTTCTGATTAGCCAGAATCTCAGGATCGAAAGAAGAGTACTGACTATCATCGCGTGAACAACGACCACCCAAGTGCAAAGCCCTTTGCATATGACACTTCAATCTTTGGAAATTACTGGTGCTACCGCTGTGGTCATGAAATGAAGTGACGATTTCACTTTGTGAACGCCTATGCCTCGGCCCTGGCGCCGAGGCTGGATCTTTAACTGCACGAGCATGATGCCCTCCCCATGCCTCACCAGCCATTCTGACTGCCTCCATGGACAACTGCTGCAACACCTCCATAGGCGACGGTGGGGCTGACCAATCTTCCTCAACCTGGCCGTTTCCGTTCGTCTCCATTCCTCTCACATTACCATGATGCCTTCTCCTCTCAATTCCAAGTCAAAGCTTCTCCGATTTAACAACATGACAACCTAGTGTGTTGCTATTATCTTCAAAACTCAAATAATTCCCACAAAATCCCGACGAGCTGCTCATGCACCGCCACATAATCTCCACGATCACCCTAATTACATCTGCATTGGTTTCTCTGTTACAAAAATATCAAGGAAAAAAAAAAAAGGTGATCCTTACAAGTTACAATTCCTGGAATCAATCAATTGCACAAACTTTTGGGGGAATTATTAGGCTCCTAAAGTTCGGACTCGCATCACATTCATCATAAATTCATACCAAAATGAAAAAAAACTACTACAATAAGAATTTGCAGGTGCTTTTTATTATTTCCACAACATTTAAAACATGCATAATTTCATGCAGGAGATCTCAGCTTCTCCTTTGCCCAAAAAAAAAAAGTAACAGTGGATCTCAATGCGAAACCAGAAACATGAATCCATTCATCAAGGAACGCGACCTCTGTACCTTTTGGTGGATTTTGTCGCTAATAAATTGCACTCTAGGAATTTGGTTCTTCAACGATGCTTTCGTTCCGCATAAATTGTTTGATGTTTTTGTATTGAGAGTTGAGAGAGAGGGAAAGCATGCAGAGGAAAATTGTGTATGCAAAAAAATTGCATAATTCCCGCCAACGTTTCAGCGTCGCATATTTGCAGGAATGAATGCAAATTTAGAAATAGTTTTTTTTTTTAAGCAAATATGATATAGTAATAAATAAATAAATATGCAAAGAGCGGATCCGGTGAGAAAGGTCTTAAAGTGACAAAGTGAGAAAGATGCTTGATTGTATTTTAGTTGTTGCTTATTTCAATATCAACAATTAATTTTTTTTAGATATAATGGAGATGATTCATTCTTTTTTTCTCACAGATAAATTTTTTTTACATGATATCTCCTCTAAATATGCATATGTAAAGAATTGATTGGATATGACAACTAATATTTGTGAATGTAGTTTGTGAGTGTAGTTAAATTAATATTTATTGGAAATTTGTACTTTTAAAAAATGTGATTTAAAATATGATTAATATAGCATGATAGTCTTAAACGAAAAAAAGAAAGCGAGATTGAAATAGAGAATATTAAATGTTATGCATATGTCAAATAATAAAATAATGACACCCACAATTAGGGATGTAATAAGGAATTAAAATTGAAAAATATTACAAATTGGAGAAGTAAACTAAATGTATAAATTGAGTATTGACGAATTAGTAAAGTTGATTAACACAATGGAAAATTTGGTAATTGAACTACGAGTGCACCCAAAAACGGTATTAGAATATTTAAAAAAAAAATATCATGGTTTGATTTTATGAAAAATATTTTAAATAACCATTTCCACTAATTATGAATACATCCAAAACATTAAATTTCAAATCTGGATTATATTACCCCAATGCTGAGATTTTATTTGCTACAAAGATGAGTGGTGGAGTGCACGACATTGATCTCATTTATTTAGCAAACTCGATTAATGGAAATCTTAATTATATAGATTAATATTATCATCTATCAATGTCTCTCACTCAATCTCTCTCCTTTAGGGTATAACAATCTCTCTCCTTTAGGGTATAATTAAACCGAGTCGAGCTGAGTACTGTCATACACAAATTTAACTTGTTTAGTATAAAGTCGAATTTCGAATTTTTTTATCGAATACTTTAATGTTCACAAATTTTATCAAGCCTTAGTCGAACCTAAACAAACTTTCTAAATTTATAATATATTTAAAATATTTATTATTATTTTTAAAAAAAAATTATTAATTCCAAAATTAATATCATAATCATACCAAAATTCAAGTTTTCTCATTACAGGAAAAATTTATCATTATTAATATTATTAGTCTTAAATTGTGAAAATATTACTTTTATAAAAGTAGTTATTTGATATTTCTTACCAATTTTAACTAAAAAAACTTACTCACGAGTTAAATACTATTATAATCAAGTTTGAATTATTTAATAAACAAATTTTGCTAAATGAGCTCGAACTAGCTTTTATCGAGTCAAGATCCAAATAGTTCACGAACAGTTTAGTTCATTTGCAACCCAGCTCAGCTCTCCCTCAGTTTAAGAATCTAATTTTTAGAAGAAACTTGAAGGCAAACATAGCTTAAAAACACACGAGACAATATTGCTTCAAGTAAATTCATCAAATATTATTCTTAGTTTACTTTTTCTTAATCAAAATACTTATATGAGACAGAGATCGAAAATCAACACGTTTGGTAGTTTGCAAAGAGTAGTAGCAGCTAATCATCAGGAATGCATGCTGAGCACAACTCGCAGGCAGACGCCGTCGTGCATCAGATCAAATGCTTTGTTGATATCTGCCAGTGTCAAATTATGAGTGATGTATTCATCAACCTTGATTTCCTGCAAAAGCAAAACCCAGCGTTTTAGTTATAAGGCAGTTGTTCCAGGGTGGACTCGAATCAGAAGAGAATTGCTCACTTTTTTCATGTACTTGTCCACGAGCCAAGGAACTTGGGAACGGCTCTTGAAGCCACCAAACGCGGTGCCCTTCCAGACACGACCGGTGACCAGCTGGAATGGTCGCGTGGATATCTCTTGGCCGGAGGCTGCGACGCCCACGATTACTGAGGTTCCCCATCCCTAGCAAGTTTTCATCAGGAAGTTCAGAAGAAAACACTGCAGTTTGGAATATACTAAAAGAAATAACTAAATTGAGTTATATACCTTGTGGCAGCACTCCAGAGCGGCCCTCATAATAGAGACGTTTCCAATGCACTCGAAACTATAATCAACCCCGCCATCAGTTGAATCCGCAATGACCTGCTGTATTGGCTTATCGTGATCTTTTGGGTTGATGAATTCAGTCGCACCAAATTTCTTAGCTGTGCATCACCAAGCCAAGAAAATAGAAAATGTTATTTACTAGCTCGATAGCAAGTCGTTATGATATGCAACATACGCAATGAACATTACTGAATTTAATCGTTGTTCTAGTACACAAAAATGAGCAAGCTCGGTATCATTCCTGGATTCTATAACCTTTCTGATGTTTTAAAGCTCTTAGAAAAACTGTCATCAGAAGAAGCACTTAAAAGTTAAAACTCGATTCAAGCTGGGAATTTTTACTTTTTTTTTTTTTTTGGTAAAAGCTAGAAGAAGGAATCAACTATTACTATGAATCAGCATGGATTGAACCATATGAGAAGGTGGCACAATACCTAGATCAAACTTTTTGGTATCAACATCGACACCAATTATTCGTGAAGCACCAGCAGCTTTTGCACCCTCTGCAACCTGTATTAAAAGAACTAATAGAAACTTTTTGTATGGTCAGGGAAAGGATTACATCACCCCACAAAAACTTACAGCAAGTCCAATAGTGCCAAGGCCGAATATAGCTACAATAGAACCTGGCTCTACTTTGGCTGTATTCCAGACAGCTCCAAGACCTATAGGCATCGAATTTACGAGGTTGAAGGTTTAATAGATGACAAGGACAAAAACATCAGTGAAAAAAAAAAACTCATGTCAAATAAAAAAAGGTAAACTACATATGGTACATCAAAGGTAGGAGTATTAAAATTGCTTACCTGTAGGAACACCACATCCGAGCAGACATACTTTATCCAAGGGAGCAACAGGATCAATCTTTGCAACGCTAACATCATGTACCACTGTGTATTGACTAAACGTGGATGTGCCCATGAAATGATAGATTGGTTTCCCATTGATTGAGAAACGGCTTTTGCGGTCAGTCAACATGACTCCAACTCCAGTAGCTACTCTTACTTTTCCGCATAGATTAGTTTTTCCAGATTTGCAAAACTTGCATTCCCTGCATTCTGCCTGATAGCAAGGGATAACATGGTCTCCTGGTTGGACTTCAGTAACACCTTCTCCGACACTTTCAACCACTCTGTGATTCCATTAGAAAAGCATGACAAATCATAAACGGATATCTCCACGAATATAATGGAGATGAATTCAATAGAAAATGGTTCATATTCCTCTTAGTAACATACCCTGCAGCCTCATGACCAAGTATACATGGGAAGAGACCTTCAGGATCCTTCATGATAGATAAAAATGTGGATTAGAAAGAAGTACAAAAATCTTTTGCCGTTAAGAGCATTAGACTGATTTCTCTCTCTACAAAATCTTACTGAAATCCATTTTTCAACTGATGTTATTCTTCTCTTTCCTTGTTCTATATCAGAGATATTTCCTTTCTTTTTTACGTAGGAGGTGGCGGTGAATCGGTGATGGAGTTCAAAACATACAGAAAGCCTAAAATCAAACATACAGAGTATACTTCCCAAATGAATCACTAATCAGCATAATTCGAAGAAATCAAATCATCACTCAAAATCAATTAAACTTAGGTCGTCATCAAAGGAACAATCAACATATTGTCTCACTTGAACACAACCAATTGTAACCACATTGCCACCAAAAATAAATAAATAAACAAGTCAGAATCCTCAAATTCCAAAAACATTTCAGATTCACTTATTCTCAGAATGATCACCAAAAAAAAAGGAGAGCAAACGCATGTCGTTAATTTCAATAAAACCACGCGCATCACGGTTACCTTGCCGCTCCAAGTGTAGGAGTCGGTATGGCACAGCGCGGTGAAGAGAACCTTCACTCTAACCTCACCGGCTTGCGGCGGCGCCACCTGCACCTCCTCGATCACCAGCGGCTTGTTCGGCTCCCACGCCACCGCCGCTTCGACATCCAAACATAAAATAGTAAACCAGCTGAATTACAAATAAATGCTCCAAATGGAGAGCAGCAGTTTTCTACCTTTGCATGTGATAACTTGACCTTGAGTCGCCATGAATCCACGCATGCGAAGAGAAACCGAGCTCGCAACAACACCACCGAGTGATTTCGTACGAGCGGCGTTTGGTGAATGGTGATTACTAATATAGTGTGGTTTTTATTTATTTTAGGTAGGTGGTGGGTGATTTTCCGCAGCACTGACTGTCAAATCCTTTTGAGATAAAATTATGGGCAAATTATACATTATTTATTAAACATAATAATCGATGCATATTGAATGGCAGCATCTGCAACTAGGGGTGAGCAAGAACCGACCGAACCGAAAAAACCGAACCGAACCGCTCAAATTTGGTCGGTTCGGTTCGGTTCTGTACAGTTCGGTTCGGTTTTCGGTTCTGAAAATCAAAAACCGATTCTAATCGGTTCGGTTGTCGGTTCTGTATTTCGGAACCGACGGAACCGACCGACCGACCGAATTTCATATATATAATAATTATAAAATAAAATTTATATAATAGTAATAATAATCTTAAACCTAAATACCTAATTATTCCTCCCAATTTTTCATTCCCTCTCTGAAACCCTTATTCTACAATCGACACAACACAACCTCAACCCATGAGCCGCCCACCCCCCTC
>JAPKLW010000065.1:0-11671 GCA_026898455.1 Plectranthus barbatus | reverse complement strand
ACCCCCCTCTCGCCGTTCCTGATTCCAGGCCACACCGCCACCGTCCAACGGCGCCACTCTCCCCTGTCTCCGGCGTTGCCTTCGCCCTCCCCGTCTCGCTCTCGTTGCCACTTGCCCCTCGTGCTGGGCGCTGGCCCTCCCCCTCTCGCTCGCCCTGCCCCTCTCGCACGCACGTCGACAATCTGCAGCACGCACGAATTTGTGTTTTCCAGAACCAGTAAGAAGCAAAAATACTATCTCTCAATCTTGATAGTGATATGTATTGAAATTGGCATCTGTGTGATATTATTCCTTGAAATTGTTGGGAAGGATGACGATGGGTTTAGATTTGCTTATTCTTGTGTGGATTTGTTAGAACTATTCATGAGTTATGACATTTACTTTTGTTTGGATCAGACAGCATGTATACAGCCCACGGTGGGTATGCAATTTCCTTTGAAAATGTGTTGTGAAATTCGAATTTTACAAGATTTAAAAAAAAAATAGGTGCAGTTCGGTTATAACCGAACCGACCGAAACCGAACCGAATTGTTCGGTTCGGTTGTCGGTTCGGTTGGCCGGTTGTTCGGTTCGGTTTTCGGTCGGTTTTTAAATTCGGTTCGGTTTGTTCGGTTCTCAGAATTTCGGTCGGTTCTCAACCGAACCGACCGAATGCACACCCCTATCTGCAACCTGTAATTTGTATATGCAGTAGTGGCAATCAAGAAAATTTCTATAAAGGGTTTTAAATTTTTTTTTCCCATCTTAGCTGTAATCTCTTTCAATATTATTTTCTCTTATTTCCATTTATTTTCTTTCTTTATAAGGAAATTATCTCATAAAATATCAAAATATTATAAAAATGAAAAAAAAATTATAAAATTATAAAAATACATTTAGACGCATGCAATCGCAAAATTTCTGAATCTAATTTTGTATTAGAATACATTTTGTAACTCAAATTTGTATATATGAATTACGCAATATAAAAAGCATATTACTAAATTTGAATAACAAGTATTTCCTCCATCCCGGTTTAATTATCTCATTTTTCATTTTTGTTTATCCCACTTCATTAATCATATTTAAAAAATTGTATTTTTTTCACACTCAATAATAAAATAATAATTCTAATGAATTCATTCTATACTCAAAGTCTTTGATTATTGTATTCGATCAAACCGGGACAATTAAGCCGGGACGGAGAGAGTATACCAAACTATTCGCGAGTTACTCGGATCTCAACTCGATAAAAACTCGTTCGAGTTTGTTTTGTAAAGCTCATTTTTAAAATGTACCAAACTTGAATATTATAGTATTTGAGTCATGAGCTGAGCAGGCTCGTCAGCTAAACTTAGTAAGAAAATAAATAATTACTTTTATAAAAATAATATTTTCATGATGTGCGAGTAACAATAATGATAAATATTTCTAATAATGAAAAGATTTTAGAATTTGAGTACGACTATAATACTATTTTTAGAATAAATAACTCTTTTTTTCAAAATAATAATAAAAATCTTAAATATATTCTAAATTTAGAAAGTTTATTTAGGCTCGATAATCGATGTTCGACTCAAAACTAAACGAGTCAAACTTGAGCACGACACTACTTAACTCGATTCGGTTCAATTACACCTCTAAGTATCACATATCTCAAAAGCACATTTGATTGTTGTATAATTGGCTAAATACATTTACACTCAAACCAAATCAAACTTCTTTTTGCTTGAGAAGTATGCAACTTCTGAAACCCAAATCACAAATTTAAATAATCATAGTATGACCAAATCAAATAAGTAGAAGCAAAATGAACTCACCCAAAGTTTATCTTGCCATTAAAACCAACTCTTTTATCTCCTGACTTAAAATAATGTGTGTGAATTGTGATTATACTGATAAGAGTTGCAACAAAAGATAAAAGCATCAGTATATCAGGAGCACAAATTCAAGACAATGTGCTAAGAAAACCTGAGCTCAAACTGGATCACTAGATAACCGGTGAATTTTGCTCCGAAGCTTCAAGGTCCTGCTAAACAGTTTACATGAAGAGTGTAGCAATTGTTGCAAAACTTGTTGAAGGTGAGTAAGGGAAGACAAGGAAAGGAAGAAGAATCGAAACACAAACATTGAGGGCGTAGTACCTCTTGAGTAAGGTCTGCTGACCCTGCTCTGGATAATGTCTTAAGCTGGTTGTTTTGCATATTGGATAGTAACTGGACTACAGTATCCAGATGAGGCAGACTGCAAACATTCGATTATTTAGAGTCATGGAGGGGAAAGACAACGAATAATAAACAAACACTGCGTAAACCTACTGAATTCCATAGAAAACTACGTTTTTGTTTCAATTACGATCGACAGATGAAGAGTGTCTCTGCAACTTAGCTTGGAGTGAGTAAACAGACAATGGAGGGGAAAGACAATAAATAACAAACAAAAACTGTGTAAACCTACTAAATTCCATAGACAACTATGTTTTTGTTTCAATTATAATCGACAAATGAGAGTGTCTCTGTCAACTTAGCTTGGAATGAGTAAACAGACGACTAGTTTAATCAGCCTAGAATAAAAAGAGGCAGCTACCTAGGTTCGATTGATGAATGTGGGATGAAACAAGATAACTCAGATTTTCTGATGACTACATTCCAAGTATGCATAGCCTTTTAAGATTATTAAAGGAACACTTTCAACTCAGAAAGTATAGAAACAATGAATAACAAACAAAACTGTGTAAACCTACTAAATTCCATAGACAACTACGTTTTTGTTTCAATTAATTTAGACAGATGAGATTGTCTGTCAACTTAGCTTGGAGTGAGTAAACAGACAATTACTAGTTTAATCAGATAAAAAGAGGCAGCTGCCTTGGTTCAATTGATGAATGTGAGATGAAACAAGACAACTCAGATTTTCTGATGACTACATTCCAAGTATGCCTAGCCTTTTAAGATTATTAAAGGAACACTTTCAACTCAGAAAGTATAGCGACAGTGAATAATAAACAAAAACTGTGTGAACCTACTAAATTCCATAGATAAGTATGTTTTGTTTCAATTGTAATCGACAGATGAGAGTGTCCCTGCAACTTTGCTTGGAGTGAGTAAACAGATAATGACCAGTTCAATCAGCCTACAATAAAAAGAGGCAGCTACCTTGGTTCAATTGATGAATGTGGGATGAAACAAGATAACAGAGATTTTCTGATGACTGCATTCCAAGTATGCCTAGCCTTTCAAGATTATTAAAGGAACACTTTCAACTCAGAAAATATAGAACTTTCCTGTAGGGGCTATAAATATGCCATATGATAGAGAATTCAGTAAGAAAAGTAATGAAACTAGACTGAAGACAGAGAAACCATTGTAAACTTAGCTTGGAGTGAGTAAACAGACAATGACTAGTTTAATCAGCCGAAAAAAAAAAAGAGGCAACTAACTTGGTTCAATTGATGAATTTGAGATCTAACCTGATAGTTCATAGCCTTTTGAGATTCTTAAAGGAACACTTTCAACTCAGAGTAGTATAGAACTTTCCTATAGAGTCTACAAATATGATATGACAGAATTGAGTTTTTCATTCACTTATTGACCTTTTAGAGATTTTACTAAGAAAAATAATGAAACTAGACTGAAGAAAGAGAAGCAATTGTAAACTAATGATAGAATAAACATGACCATTGCAATCCTCTTTCCACATGTGTGTCGAGAGATGAAATTACTCGAGGCATCTGCTCCAAGACCTGCATTAAACCCGATTCTTACTATCATAATCAAGGCAGAAGTTTTCTATAAGAATCTCAATCAGCTTCAGCTCAGCTTTAAAATGCACTTACAGACTCTGTGTTTTTTATGGTGGGGGTCATAGCCAGAAGGTTTCTAGGAAGCTTCATTAGTTGAGCCTGAGAAGATTCAGCACTCAAAATGTTTATTCATGTATCACAGCATCAAGAGCACCTATGTTTTGGGAAACATTTCCAAATTTCATCCAACAAATCCAGTTTTCATTCATATTGATAATTAAACAAGTAATTGGAAGAGACCCAAATTCTTCAGCCAAATCTCCCAACACATACATCAGCACACCAAATTGTTTCGACAAGAAATAAACCTATACATCAAAGACAAAGAACCTGATGTGAATACTCTTATTCGCATGAGATATCTAAATTACATCTAAAAAGCTTCCAAATTCTCTGCGATAACATAGTATGGTGCCATTATTGCATACTAAGAGCAAGCCAAAGTCATCTCACATTATCGAAATCTGCATAATATGACATGACGTAAGAAGATGAAATTCTTCAGTTTTTCTCATTTGATGAAATTGAACAAAAATCCATTCTTCTAAGCAGTTCAATCTGATGAAATTGAATAAAGTCTGATTTGTATCGTTTCGGTTTCAAGACGTGTGTGTCAGCGTGCGTGCGTGCGTGTGTGAGAGAGAGAAACTGACGCGGGAGGGGGAGGAGTGGAGCATGAGATGGAGAAGATTGGAGGTGGACTGCACAGACTGCGAAATTTGATCTGCCACTATCAATTTCGCTGATCCTTCCTTCTTGCCGCCGGTTGCAGCCATCGGAGTTGCGGTTGTGGCGGAAAGAGCTCAGTTTGACGGTCTATGTAAAAAGTGAAAAAATTCGACATGCTTGAACTAAATTGAATTGGGCCGGCTTAGCTTTTTTTCATTTTATAAACTCATATTCCAAAGAAATTTGAACTATAATATCTTAATTAAGGCAAAATATTTTTATCATTATACCCTACGGGTAACGAAGAAATCGAAAATCGAATCGAACTGAAAAAATTTAGTTTATTTTGGTTTAATTAATTTTTTTCGAACCGAAATAACCGAATTGATATATATAATATTAATAAATATATAACATATATATTTAAATTAAAATATAAATATATATAATTTTTATTTTTTATATTTAATTTTATTAATTTATTAAGTTTATATTAAATTCGGTTATAATAGATAAGATAACCAAAAATCGAATAAAAATTTCGGTTATTCAATTTAATTTAGTTACCTCTCTAATGTAAATTCAGCTATTTCGGTTCGATTATTTTATATGCCAAAATCAAATCAAATAATCGAATACTCACACCTCCTACACCCTGAGCAAGGAGATTTATTTAATCATTTATTATATATTAAAATAGTTTGATGACATATTATATTTGTTACACAACAAATTTAGTAGGTATTCTACCCTAAATTTGATAAAAACAACCTACTAAAACTTGATAAATATAAATAAAAATTCACCAGCGATAGGGGGAGTGAGGATCTCATCTCATGATGCAAGAAATGTATTTTACTCCCAAGTAGAAATTTGTTTATTAAATAAGGAACAAAAAAATAAAAAAGGGCATTAACAGAAAAAACGGTTTCTTTAGAATATACAACTTACAAGTAAAAAAAAAAAAAGAAAGAAAGTTAACCTGATATATTTACAAGAAAACAAACTGGAAAATTGTTGGTGGTGTAAATGAAAACCTGCATATGCACAAGACGGCCCTCCGTCAAGCTGTTTCAATCTGCTCCGAGCTCTCTACATCGACCGACTCAGACCCGTCAAGCTGTTTCAATCTGCTCCGAGCTCTCTACATTGACCGACAAGGACCCCAAATACGTATCGTGTTGTCATCACTCGCAGAAGCTAACATATGGGGTCGCCTCGGGTTCCAGCTAACACAGTTTACGGTCTTCAGATGGCCGGGCAGGATCTCGATCGGGTAAGAACTCCGTCTGTTCCATATGTAGACCTATAAGCATATGCATTGTTAGAGATAGGCAAGAAGAAAATAGGGAATAGAGATGTGGAGGCAGGTAGGGGTAAGCAACGGTCAGTTTGGTCTGAAAATCGAACCGAACCGACCGCCCAAACCGCCAAACCGAACTTTTCCAAAATCCAAATCGAACCGAACTACTAATATTGTACAAACCGAACCGAAATAGACAGTTTCGGTTCGATTTTGCGGTTTTAACCAAACCGAAACAAACCGGCGGTCTTGGTTTCGATTTAACCGAAATTTCCTGCACAATTTTATAGAGTACTTGAATTAAAACACTCCCTTCGTCCCGAGTAAATTATCCATATTTCATTTTTCGTCTGTCCCACAATATTAGTCCATTTTCCTAAAATAACAAATTTTTCATACTCATCAATAAAATATTCATCTCACTATCACTCACATACCTTGGTTATCATGCCCGGTCAAATGTAGACAATTTGACCAGAACAGAGGGAGTATATTTTAATGTATTAGGTATGTTAATTTAGGTTTAATTTAGAGATTTAAAATATAATAAAGATTTTATATGTTTTACTGTTTTTATATTTAAATTATATAAATAAATATAAAATATATATATAATACATGCTCGGTCCGGTTCGGTTTAAAATCGAACCGAACCGGAAACCAAAAACTCTAAAAAATCCAGACCAAACCGAAACCGACCAAAACCGCCTGTTCGGTTCAGTTTGGCGGTTTCGGCTTGATTTTGCTCACCCCTAGAGACTTGTAAGTACCTTGGAATCTTCACTACCACTGGCGATGAACATACTGTTCAACCCCCCAAAGCAGGACCGTATGACGTATTTCTGCTGCCTGTGTCCGTTGTACGTGAGTGGTTCGATCCATTTAGTGGCGATGTCCCACAGGTGGATCTCTTGGCTGTTGAGGTTGACGATTAGGCACTTGCTGTCTCCAGATACAGAGAGAGAGGTGATAGAGTGCTCCTCGGAGATAACACGCTCAGAATTGGTGGTCAAATTCAATATCCTGATCTCTCTGTCCGAGAAAATGCTGATGAGATTTTCTCCATCTGGGGTCACTGCAAGATCGAGAACCTTTGGCATCCGCGTACCTTTCCACGCCTTGATCTCGTTGCCTTCGCAGTCCCACACGTAGATGCCCTTCTTTGGATCCGAGCTGCCGCAGACGAGACGCTTGGAATCAGGAAACCAAGCGCAGGAACCGACGACGAAACCATCACCCCCGAATGTGTGCTTGCAGGTGCCGGTCTCCACGTCCCAGAGTTTGAGAACTTCCAAGTTTCCACAAGTGAGTAGCATGGTGTTGTCTGGACTCCATGCCACCAATGAAACGGGTTTCTTGTGGCTTCGTAACACGTGTCGCAGAGTTAATCTATCATCATCCTCAACCTGTAGAAAAATATTTCAAAAGCACTATGAAACAATGAACATTTGAATAGGTCTGATGAATTGGTAAATAAAACCTCCATGAGATTACAAATAGAAGAAAAAATGGCATATCAATCTAAAAGACAAAAATCCAACTGGCAAACTAATCTGATATGAGAGATGGCAAGCAAAACAGAATAACTCAATCACCCGGCAATCTCAATTTCCTATCGTCTTTCACACGATTGCATTTAGGGTATTAAACATTAAGTTTTTCAGAACGGACAGATTAAATTTCTTAAATTTTACAAGATCAGCATTAGGTCCCTCATCTGTAACACGTATTAAAAGTAACAAAGATATTCGATGCCGGGGAATAACATGATTCTCCACTCATAGAACAATGTTAACAAACTATCAAAATAGAGTATTCTGCTAATATCTGGAACTATCGAGTTAAGCATTTTTTGCCTCACCTGATATGGCAGTTGGAGTCACTCAAGCCTCTAAGAGATTAAGTGTCCAACTTCACCAGAAGGCATGCTTAACAAATGTATAACTTCCTGAACAAAGGAAAAGAAGTCTCAAACATGGAGTAACCGTCAGTCCCTAAACTCTTTGCATCGAGAACATATCATCAATAAGTAAAATCCAAGATCATCACCAATTTTTATGGTTTCTCCTTTTGAGCAGTTCTTAGGGAGTTCAAAGTTATAAATAAAAGAATTAATCCTTGAAAAAAAAAAACAATTTCCTTTTTATAAAGCCTGTGGCTTAGAGAAGATATTATCATTCCTGGAAAGACTTGCACCAAAGCGATAGTGAACCTTTACACTATGTTGCTGCATGTGCTTTTAACCACCATATTAAATCGGGCAGGTTAACGTAATTGTACATAAATACATACGCTGACATAATATAAGAACCTCAGATAGTGGAAAGGGTAATAGCCTTATCATCTGAATTCAAGATAGTCTTGCTGATCTTCCTAACTTTACTCCTTGATGCAGGTATGTAGTCGCATGGAACCAGAAAAAAAAATTGATGACTTAAAGGTGGATTAATTTGATTGAAAATATTAATTAGATCCACAAAGAAAAGTATTAGTTTAGGGTTAGTGATAACGTGAGGACTGAGGAGAAAGCACATATTTTGCACCACACTAATCCCCTTTTTCTTATCAACTTAGTAAGCATACACCCCACATCAATCGCAAAATATCAGTTGGGTGGATTGGCTCACTACCATGAACCAATATAAAGATCAAACAAGAACAAAGGCAATCGTCAAAGATGTGGAGATAATACCACCATCCAAACATTTATAATAGAATAAAGATAACAGATAATAAAGATCATGAAATACGGAAAAAAAATATAAGAGCTAACTACAAATCCAACAAGCAACAATTGTACATAACTCCTCTCAGGGGTACATTCTTCCTAGTTCTTATCAGACTATTTCATCTAAAATTTGGGGTGTCATTGAAATCACAGTATTCTGTTAACTTGGTTACAACTAAAATCATTTAGCAAGTCTAGTAGCATTAGATTTATGTTAGGATTATTAGTACCTTCCAATGCACACTAAACTAGAAAACTACAAACATAAAGGAAAGATAATCTGTAAACACTATTTAGTTAAATCAAATCAGTATATCAATACTCCAATTCATGAAAAGCAAATAAATGAAAGGGATGGCAAAGATTAATCCTGGATCAAGGGCAAAAACTGAAGATTTGAGAAGAGTTGTGCAATATGCTCAAAAAATAAATCGCACTCTATTTTAAGATATAACTTCCACTGTGCTCGATTCAGTTTTTTTAATCAAAAAAGTGAATTCTTGAATATATAACTTTTTTTTTTTTTTTTCAATTTTCCATGAAGGAACAGCCTTTGGATGAACTCAGTTTTTTTACAAGAGACAAAAAAAAAATATTAAATGAAAAGAAAGAAGATACATACACTGGACAATACAGCATTCCAATAAACTCAGCTTGAAAGGATCATTCTCTCCATCTCTTAGATTGGTTCAGACATCTTAGAGAATTACAGAAGTCTGATTACTAAAGATAAAATTGTGGCATAGAATATATATCACATAATAACCTATAATTCATGGGATTTCTTTATGTGTTCTTGATCTTATATCCACATTTGTGACTTTCAATTAAAGCCTAATCCATTAACCTAAAAACCATGTAATGAGAGTGATATTTGCTAGTACATATATGCAGGATCCAAGTAACATCGCTAGTAATACCGTAAGAAATAGAATTTGAAAAATATAACATAAAAACAATGTACCTTCCATATGATGGCTGTGCAATCACTTGATGATGATGCCAAAAACTCCCCATTGTTGGAAAACTGAACAGACCATACTTCATTTTGATGATCAGTCAATATCTGCAGAGAGAAAAAGCATAGAGCATGCACATTTACTGATTTGAAAGTAAACAAATTCAGGATGACTTCAAATATGATTGATGTCTTTCTTAAACTTCTCCTTTTTATGAACATAGATAGATAATCAAACAATAAATTAAATGGAATATTAAGATTTCCACTGTCAAACCTCAAAATACTCTAAAATGGATATTCCATTACAAATTTCATGATTTGTATATTCAAGGATACATGCTTGCCCTATATAATGTACTTGGCAAAGCAGTAAGGCTTTAGGGCTGTCAAGAGCAGTTGACAAATCACATCCTACTCCTCATAGGCTCATAGTTGACAAGCTTCTGTTTATAGATGCAATTAGAAACATAATTTTACTAAACAAAATGGTAACATTCAATCTTTATCCTCAATTAATTAATGCCACAAATTGGTTCCTTACATTAATTGCGCATGAAAAAAAATCCAATATTTATTTCATTTATGTTAACAAGTGTTTTATATTTATTTGTATGAACTAAGAGCATTTGTTTTGCAACCACAGTATATACTCCCCCACATTTAGTAATGACAGCATCAGAAACAACACGAGCATATCATATAAAAGAGCCTCTGACAAAAGAAACAAATCCACGAAGCTTGTTCTTTAATGAAAATAATAATAAAAAATAACTATCATTAGAAATATGTAAAAGATAAAATATACAAAACAAAGGGTGTTTAATTAGTAACTGAAATCCTAATGTAAAGCTAAACAGAGTAATGGTACAACAATCACTTGTATAGAACGAAAGAAACTACTTATGTAGCAGCAAAAGGCTAAGTCTAGAAATCGACCTGAATGGTCTTTGTTGGAAACTGATCTCGATCACAATGATGGTCTCTATACAGTGATATTGAATCAGAAGAACTGTGGTAAATACACCCATCAATCAGCGCACATACGGCCATTTCAATCAAGTGCTCCAGCCTTCTCTCAGGCAGTGTAATTGGTGGTGGTAAAGCTTTTTCCAGATTTGATAGCAATCTCTTTCGTAACTCCTGAACTGAAGCACTATCAATACAACCCAACCCCAATCCCTTCAACGAGAGCAGATCATAGGAAAGCTTGTGAACCATTTCTGTCCCTATTTTCAAAGATAAAAACTGTTTCCGCAGTGTGTCCAATGCAAGAGAGATATTCCCACAATCCAAGCATTCCAACAAGCATTGCTCAAGAACAAGGAAAGATATTGAAGCTCTAGTCTCATCAGTCAAGCCCTTTATTTTGTCAAGACTCTCAATGCAACCATCCCAATTTCCATCTAAAATTTGTGATTCAAGTGATTGAAATTCAGGGGATTTACACGTAATACCAGACTCAGATTCCAAGCAGGCAGCCGACTTACTGTAACCTAGTGAATATAAACACTGAATGATGATTCGTACCAACTCATGCTTGTTAATCAGGCCCCTTGGACCAACCACCGCTCCTATATCCTTTGGTGTCTGCATAACAACAGCTGGCAACTCCAGAAAACAACCAAATAAATACACTATAAATAATCCATCTCTTTCAGTCACCTTGAAATCGATTTCAACCCACTGTGGTTGCAAAAGGGCGGTAACATATCTGTACAAAAACTTCATATAAATATCAATAAGTACATTATCAGTTAAAAACCCTCGCATAAAAAAATGTAACGCATTTTTCTTAGATGATAAACCCAATGCACGGAAACATATAATATAATGGGTTGGTGTACACAACATTTAAACAACGTCAATAAAAAATGATAGGGAACAAAGATTTTATGAGACGATGGAGACACACCTGACACCACCAGATTCAATACGCAAAGCAATAACAGCCAGTTAAAACGGCCAAAAACTGCTCCTACTTAGTAGCATCAAACTCAAAACCCAACCTAAAAGTTTCTACTTTTTTTTCCTTTCTGAATCTGTGCGAAACGGGTTCGATAAAAACTGTCACATCAATCCAATACTATGATGTACAGTGATCTCAGCAACTCACTCTCGTAACAACCATAACCATTTCTGGCGAACACAACCAAAAAGTGACGGAACATTCAAAAACCTCGTAAAAGTACGTTTTTAGATTGCATCAATTATACCCAAATTAATGTAGTA
>JAPKLW010000064.1:1112597-1143182 GCA_026898455.1 Plectranthus barbatus | reverse complement strand
ATATTCTAAGTTTTGAATCACCAGCTGACAGGTCTCAGTTGTCAGCTGTGTACTGAGTAACCAGCACCAGCTGACCAGTTGCCAGTTGTCAGCTGTGTGTAAGTAGCGTGCAAGAAAACACTTAACATTATTTCCGCTGCGTAACGTTTTATACTCTGAAAAACCGGGACCAACAAGTGGTATCAGGCGCGGTCGGTCTTTCTAGACTGGTCGTACACTGAGTCGCTTAGGACCGAGATCCAAGTTTCCTTGCACTCCACTTTGTCTGTCTGTTGTTTAGCTCAGGTACGCAAGATGAATATCCCGAAGCTGCCCAACTACAATCCGGACAAGCATGCTATGTGGCGAAAGAGGTCGCTCATTCAGCTGAAAAGCTTCCATCCGGAGATGAAAGACGTGCTGGAGAAAGGGCCGATCGAGATCACCAAGACGAGGCACCAGATAGGAGATCAACCAGCTGCTGAGATCCCAAAGCCTCCAGAAGAATGGAACACTGAGGACAGGAAGCGGAATCAGCTGGACTCCGTTGCTCACGAAATGATCCTGTCATCTCTCCCAGATCCGCTGATGGAGGAAGTCCTCCAATTTGACAATGCCAAGGAAGTCTGGGATTACCTTGACAGTCTCTGTCAGGAGACAGATCAGATGAAGCGCAACAAATTGCAGGTTGCAGTGGACAAGTACGAGTCCTTCCAGATCTGACTGGGGAAACCATCAAGGAGATGGAGGCTAGATTCAACGCCATCGTCAGCGAGCTGAAGTCATTGGACAGGAAATACTCAAATGCAGATCTTAATGCAAAGATCCTGTCCAAGATGCCCAAGGAGGACTGGTTCGTGAAGACTACAGCTCTTAAGGAGAAGGATCTGTCCAAAATGACTCCCAAGGAGTTATTTGCTCAACTGCAGGCACATGAGTGGGACATCCAGATGGTGAACAAGAATGAAGCCATCCGGAATGTTGGATCTCCCAGCATCAAAACACAAGACGAAGCCTACTTCGTCAAGAGGGATTTCAAATGGAAGCCCAAGAAGCCTTTTCATACTGACAGATCTACTGGGCAGCACAGCCAGCAGAAAGAGATCCCATCCCCATCGGGATCTAACTCAAAAGGCAGCGAGAGCTCTATCGCAGATCTTGAGCAACAAATGAACAGACTGGCTGTACTTCTGGAGAAAGCCAAGGCGAAACATGGAGTTTCTCTCAGCTCATCTGATGGAAAGTTCGTCAAGAGAGCTCCCCGCGCGTGTTATCAGTGCCAATCCCCTGACCATCTTAAATTTGAATGTCCACAAGTGGATAAAGATGAGCGGGAAAGGCTGAAGAAGCTCTTTGAAGAGCGTGCATCAAAGGCCGTTGCAAAGGCCATGCTGACAAGGACAGAGGTTCCTGATATACCTGACCATGATGATGGAGAGTATGCGTCAGATGAAGAGTCAGAAGAGGAAGCGCTACTGGCGCTGATGGTAGCTTTCGGAGAGGAAGCACATGAAGAATGTGCTGACAGTGAGGGGGAACAAGCACTTGCTGCTGACGACCAGGTACAATCTGTTCCCTCATTGCACATCATGTCTCCACGCATCCTAGACGATGCTGAGTCGCATTGCTCCGACTCAGAGGTTGTCACCATAGATATTCTTCAGCAAGAATTTCTTAAATTTTACGAAATAAAGAATATCTTGGCTGGCGAAAACACCTCGCTAAAAGATCAGATTTCTATTTTGACCAATGAGATTGAAAAATCTAGGTCACTCGGTGTAGAGTTAGCCACTCTGAAAGAGACTCACTCAGAATTGCTTAAGAGTTTTGAAATTTTAAAAACTGAGAGAGATACTTTTCAAAAGGTCGTCCTTGAGCAAGACAGTAAAATAAATCATTTAAATAAAGGCTCCAAGAATTTGGAAGAGGCTCTAAGTCATTGGAGAAAACCTACCGATAAATCCGGGTTGGGATTTAAAACAGATTTGAGCAAAAACCAACCCGAACAACTCACTGCTGGTAAGGGTAAGGGAAAACTGATAAATGCATCAGCACCAGCTGGTAATACCAGTCAGTCCCGTATGGCTGATCAGCACAGGAATAATAAGACTAGATTCATAGGTGAGTCATCACGACAAAAACCTCAACTGGCAAAATCCTCTGCTGACAGGACGCCAGCACACCCTAAGACGCAGACTAAGCCGAATAATTCTAAGGCAATGAAGTCAGCGTCAGCTACCAGTGGAATCCGACAGCCAGCACCAGCTGTCAAGGGAATTCACACACAACCTCGTCAGTATGCCAATCACCAGCATACTTACAAGGGATCCAAATCTCAGAGTAACTCTGAAAGAAGGATAATACCTGATAGGAGGAATACCTATCAGAGGCCTGAGCCCAATCACAAGTTTTCTCAAAGGGCTGTGAAGGCTAGCCATGGTGGTCCACACTTCCAGAGACCACGAAGGCAACACACACAACCGGAAAAATATTTCCGAAACTCTCAACGGAAGAATACTTCCAAAGGAGTTACACACACAGCCACACCTTCCCAAACCAAACTCATGCATTACTTCAAAAGGAAGGGAAAGGCTACTGATGATATCAGCAAGGGTAAAACCAAGCTGAAAATCACTAAAGTCTGGATTCCGAAAGGAATCATTCAGCGATCTAACCCTGCAGGACCCGCAGAAGATCGGGGACCTAAATAAATTCTTTATCTTTCTTGCAGGTACAGGATCAAGCAACACAGCTTCAGAGGTCGAGAGAGTGGATCTTAGATAGTGGGTGTTCAACTCACATGACTGGTGAAGAGGATTTGTTTGCAGATCTTATCAAGGTCAAAGGACCTCCAGTTATTTTTGGTGATAACTCTAAGGGCAGAGTTATTAGCAAGGGCTGCATCGAGAAGGACGATGTCAGAATTATAAATGTATCCCTTGTTACCTCTCTCAAGCACAACCTCCTGAGTATCAGTCAGCTGTGCGATAGTGGCTACACAGTTCACTTTGAGAAATCAGAGTGCCAGATCAAGGACGAGATGACTGGCGAGACCAAGTTGAGAGGTATTCGAAAAGGAGGACTATATGTCGTCGACTGGCAAAGTGGGAAGACAGATTCATGCTTCGTGGCCACCAGTACTATGGAAACTAACTGGTTGTGGCACAAAAGGTTGAGTCATCTGAATTTCAGAACTATCAACTACCTGGCCAAGCATGATCTTGTGGATGGACTTCCCAAGGGAGCGTTCAAGAAGGAAGGGATTTGCAAAGCATGCCAGCAGGGCAAACAAACAAAGAAGTCCTTCAAGAACCAGGCGCCAGTCTGCCCCAGTACCAGTCGGGTACTCGAGTTGCTACATATGGACCTCTTTGGACCAGTAGCACCTCAAACCATTGGAGGAAGACGTTATTCGCTGGTGGTAGTCGATGACTACTCGCGCTATACCTGGGTAAAGCTTCTCAGAACCAAGGATGAAGTGAAAATCATTCTTCCAGATTTGATTGTCAAAGCACAGAAACAGAGAGAAGCTATGGTAAAGCGGATACGGTCAGACAATGGGACGGAATTCTGCAACAGTCTGCTGATGGATTTTTGCGCGGAAGCCGGCATTAAGCATGAAAGATCTGCACCAAGGCAACCGCAGCAGAATGGACTGGCAGAACGTAGGAACAGGATGCTGAAAGAAGCGGTCCGGTCCATGCTGGCAGAATCCGGCTTAGGACAGAGTTTTTGGGGAGAAGCGTTGGTGACGGCCTGCTATACTCAGAATAGAAGCGGGATCAACGACAGACTCAAGAAAACTCCCTACGAAGTTTATTTTGGTCATCTGTTCCTGGAGTTCTGGAGATGGAGGATCTTCGACTGGTGCGAGCGCAAGCTAAATGTTGAGGAGCACGCAGTGCTGTATGCCAGGCTCGGGCTTGGGTACTGGCGAGCAGAGGAGGAATGGGCAAATGAGTTTATGAGTACTGAAGCCCAAGGCCACCACAAGCTGTCTATCAGGCGAATCAAGCGCCGATTGAAGAAGATTTCTCTCTACAGACAGCTGACTGGATCCTCAGGCCTTCCACGATCAAAACCGGTGAAGCTACCTTTCCTCCAGTTACAGAGCACCAGCCGAGGGTATCAGCTGATATACGCTCTCCGCCGCATCAGGGTACTTGTCACTCTCCCCAGGATCCCTCCATACTTTGCTATCTTCTTTGACATGGCTGCCAGCTCTCTGCTGGTAGACCACATAGTGGAGGAGGATCCCTCGAGAGGTTGGTGGCTGACCACTGCCGTCCCCCCTGTTCCAATGGTCATGGGCGATCTTGCCCCATTTCATATGGACTGGCAGCTGGTGGTTTTCACAGCCCCACCTGTTTTTGCACAAGGCCCGCCAGCACCAGCCGAGGTGCTCGTGAAGGAGCCAGCATCAGCCGAGGTGCCCGCGGAGGAGCCCGCCCCAGTGGAGGTACCAACTGAGTCTGCACCAGAGATGGCTGATACCGCACCTGATGCACCTTCCACTTCCATGGAAGTTTCAGCGGAGCCACTCTCTGAGATCCATCCTCCAGCACATCTACTTGCAGACATTGATGCCAGGATGGATCAGCGTTTTGCCTCCTTCCAAGAGCATGTGGAGCAGCGCCTTGAATCTGTCACCACCGGTGTTACCACCTTTTTGGCGCGGATCCAAGAGGGGGAAAGGGCGCGAGCACTGGCTGAAGAGGAGAGAGCCAGAATTGCTGAAGAGGAGAGGCGCCTTGCAGCTGAAGAGAGGAGAATTGCTGCTGAAGAGAGGCTGAAGAGAGAACAAGAAATGGCAGCACTTACTGAGATCCTGAGGTCTATCACCAGTGCTCGGACTCAGTCACCAGGATCATCTTCCATGCCATAGACTAGTCAGTTATCATTCAATGTACACATATTGCTAAATCTTTAATGGAATGTTAACTGACAAGTTGATGACAATCTCTTATTGTCCAACATTTGTCAAAGCTTTTATTTACCAGCTGAATTTACACATCCAGTGTAATCAGCACCAGCACTCGTCTTGCATATTTTAAATATGTTTTTGCTCTGATCTTAATTTCCATATTTTTAAACGAGCAATATCTTTCCTTAGTTGAGGGGGAAGATTTCTTTTAGTTAGAGCTGATGTTGAGGAAGTAATTTCATGAGGTTAGATCTGATAGGTTTCACTTGTAAAACCCTGAAATCCTTTGTAACTTTCCTCATCAGCTGAGTGCTCGCTGGTTAGGCTTTGATCGCACCAAAAAGGGGGAAATTGTTGGGAAATCTGTCTAAGGTTTCCTCCCCCAGTAGCTTACTTGTTTAGATTATAGTTTTGGTGGATCAAATCCTAAGTCCTACCAGCGTCAGTTGTCTCTACATAGCTCTAGTCTTATATGTAAAGTCCTGTTTAGGTCTTTGTGTTGTAAGTCGCAGCTGATCAAGACTCATGCTGACACTGTTCACCAGCATGAGAAGCGCTTATGACTGGGAGTAGTTCACCAGTTGGGAAGGGTTTTATCAGCAGGCGGCTGACAAACCTTACCAGGAGAATGCGTGTTCCTACTTACACTATTCACCAGCGGTGATTTCACCAGTCATGGGAGATTCCGAAAAGAGTTAACATCCAGAGATTTGGTAGACTTAGATGATGCCAGGGCAAGTCACCAGCAGAGACTGCCAGCACAAGATCACCAGTATGATCTACCAGTCAGATGTTACCAGCAGAATTCCAGATTCTCTCTCCCCGCGTAGTAGAGACAAAAAGAAGATTCTCTGAGGAATCGACTGACAAAGTATGACTTTAAGGAAGGATAACTTAAAGTCTATCAGTCACAAGACGCCAGTCTTATTCCTTGGACTGACAGAGAGAGCCGTTCTGACACAAAGAGATCTGTGTCAGATAAAGCGGTCTTAGGTATGGATCTTTTCCGGAAAAGCATACCTGCCGCCGTCAGAAGGACATCCGAGGTCTGACACCTTTCCGGATGCGTCCAAACGGCTAGAAAGTTTGAATCGGTTCCTGCGGCTATAAATACGTCGCAACCACCAACATTCAAACATTCCACTTATCTGCTCAACCACCGAAAGAACTGAAATTATTGCAAAATTGCATAAAGTACTTTCGAGGCTTTTCATAAAGCTTTCCGTGTGTTGATTTATCAAACACGAGACTTCAAGCTTTAAGCTTGTAAGTTAAAGATCTCACTTGGTGTTCTTTCTCCTTTGAGAGAGTTCACAGCAGCTCCTGTGCTTACCAGCACTTGAGTTATTACGGGCATTCTGCCGTAGAGACTGTTACGTTCTTGGGTGAACTAAAACACCTAGCTAGCTGTGGAGGTTGAAGTGACGTGCTCGCACTCCATTAGCTGAGGAGAGTTGAAGAAGGATCCAGGACCGGGAGCGGTTGATCTAGTGAACTGGTGGACGAGGCATTCACCAGCTAGAGATAGATCGTAGGAGACCTGTACCTGATTACTCTTAGTGGAATTTCCAGTGCTTCGACTGGAGAGTGGACGTAGATCGATTGATCGAACCACTATAAAAATCCTTTGTTATTTATCAGCTTTCTGTCTTTCATTCATATTTTAAACCCAGCACTCAAGTGCCGGAGTATATCCTGAAATTGATATATAACTGTGCAAACAAGGCTAAATATTCTAAGTTTTGAATCACCAGCTGACAGGTCTCAGTTGTCAGCTGTGTACTGAGTAACCAGCACCAGCTGACCAGTTGCCAGTTGTCAGCTGTGTGTAAGTAGCGTGCAAGAAAACACTTAACATTATTTCCGCTGCGTAACGTTTTATACTCTGAAAAACCGGGACCAACAATGGAAATACTCTGCATTGCAAAACATGCCCGTGTACTTTACATGGATCCTCTATCTCCCAAGTACTAGAACTGTACTGGTTATGAGGGAGAATTCTATAAAAGATGGAAAGCTTCTGATGAGTTTGCCCGCACTCTCATCATGAACAGTTTGTCTAGAGAATTAAGGCTCAAATACAAGAAGTACCAGATTTCTGTTGAGATAAAGAGGGACCTTGTGAAAGTATATGGGAAGGTGAGACGGACTGTCAGTTATAATCTTGTAGAGGACCTGGTCTGCAAGAAAATAACTGAAGGGAGTTCGTTGATTCTGCACTTCATCAGTATGATGAGAATTATGAGAAAGTACAGAAAGAGAGGTGGACAAATTAGGAAGCGGGCAGAAATAAATATTGTCCTGCACTCTCTATCTGATTCTTATAATGATGTCATCAAGTCTCTCGGTGCCAGGCGCGAGTTTCCTCTTTATGGGTTACTTGGGGTCCTACTGTGAGAAGAATCTGACATGATAGAATCTAAGTTTGCTCCAACTTTGTAAGCTTTTGACAGGACAGTTGCTGAAGCAAAATAAATGCTTAAAAGGTTAGATGAAGTTGATCTGGCAGAAAATATCACCAGGCCATGCAAACGCAAGTGAAGTAAAGTAGATTGTCTAGTGCCTAGCATGGGTAGACAAGGTATATCATGTGCATTTATAACGGAAACATATTTAGCATCAGTTTCTACCCATTCTTGGGAAGCGAATACTGGAGCTACTGATCATGTTTGTTATACTTTGCTAGGGTTCAGGCCGACAAGGCAGCTGAATCATGACGAGATTACTATCTCAATGGGCAGTGGAGAGCGAGTCTCAGCATTAGCTATTGGAGATTTTACTTTATGCTTTGAAAACAATGTTTTGATTTTGAGAGATGTATTATATGTGCCGTTTTTTCGGCGGAACTTAATTTCAGTTTCCAAGTTATTTAGTGATGGATATTCAGTTATTTTTGATAGTGGTGTTTCTATCATTGGGAATAACGGTGTTATCTGTCGTGGTAAACTGATTGACTCTCTCTATATCATTGATTGTATACATAAATCTTCCGTGAGTGTTGCAAATTCATCCAATAATAATAATAATCATTTAAAGAGAAAGTTTTCTTCCGATGAGGATCAAACATATCTCTGGCACTTGAGACAAGGTCACATCAATCTGAAGAGGATTAAAAGATTAGCATGCGATGGGCTCTTGGATTCTTTTCAAGTGGTACTGCATCAAATCTGTGAATCCTGTATAGAGGTAAAGATGACGACCAAGCTTTTTAAGGCAAGTCAGTCTCGAGCAGAAGATGCGTTAGAATTGATCAACTTTGACTTATGTGGACCTATGTCTACGCAAGCTCGTGGAGGTTATGAGTACTTCGCCACATTCATTGACGATTACTCAAGGTTCGGATATGTCTATTTGCTTCGCCACAAGTCTGAATTCTTTGAGAAATTTAAAGAGTTTAGGACTGAGGTAGAAAAGAAGCTAGGTAAGACTATCAAGACACTGCAATCAGATCGTGGTGGAGAATACCTCAGTAACGAGTTCTTGCAGTACTTGTCAGACAATGGGATCACATCCCAATGGACTGCACCACGAACCCCTCAACAAAATGGTTTAGCAGAAAGAATAAATAGAACTCTCTTGGAAATGGTCAGGTCGATGATGAGTTATGCAAGTTTGTGATATGTGCGTAATTAGCATTACTTTTGGGGTTTGAATTGAATGGATTTATGAGAATTAAGTGCACAAATCACACACATATCTCTTCTTTTCATTGATTTTCCTTCACTTTGTGTTCGTGAGTTGTTTTGAGTGTATAGGGCAGGAAAAGTGTTTGAAATTCGAGTTTTAGAGCTAAATTGAGGCTTTGGCCAAAGCAAATCCCGCTCGGGATGCATATGTCCCGTTAGGGACCGGAAAACACGAAATTTACCAAAAATTTGAGGCCGGTCCCGTTCGGGACCAAGGCTCGGGAGGCAGCTGTGGCGTTCGGGATACGTCATTTTGGCGTGAATTCGAGGAGATGGAGATGAGAGGCCGTAGCCAATCCCGCTCGGGATGGAACCGTCCCATTCGGGACGGGTCGGGACCTTCGGGTTCTTCCTTCGATCCATTCCGCGCGGGATGAATAATTGCAAAGGGTGATTCCGTTCGGGATCCATCTGTTGGGCTATGGATTTCTGAACTATAAAAGGCCAAGGAATGGAACAAATTAGGGGTTCGACTTTTGCAAACCCTAGAGAGACTAAGGCACGGGTTAGAGGCTATTTTCACTTCTGAAGGCTGGAAATTGAAGGTGGAAGGAAGGATTCGAAGCTGGTTTTGAAGATTCATCATTAAAATCCTAAGCTTTCTTGTTCTCCTTTCTCTTCCATGTTTTACTTTGGGATTGTGACGATTTTCATTGTAACTATGAGTAGCTAAATTCATTGTTGAGGATTTGGATGTGATTGGGATTGATTTGAATATTGTTTGGATTTGAGTAATTGAATTTTCAAGGGTTTGATTATTATTGTGAGCTTGAATTTGTGTTCCTTTCATGATTGATCACCATGTGTTGGAAAGTATGCCTAAATGAACTAACTTGATAGGTTTGTGAATTAGAGGGGATTGCAATAATAATTAGGTGTTGTTTCACTTAGAAGATGGGTGAATTGATATCTAGGTCATTGAGTTCTTGAGCTCTTGGGAGTTAATCAACATACCTAGACTTAGGTTGAGATTGAAGTTAATCGACAGTTATTGCAAACTAAGGGTTTTAACTAGATTTCGATGAATCGACCCAAACTATCGATTGAAATTGGTTAATAAAGTTAGCAAATCCAAGCATATTCATAATTTACCCCAATCCATCCTATATTCCTCAACTACTCACTCTTTGGTAATCTTAAGTCAGTTATTTAGCATTTTAATTAATTAATTGCATTAATCGTAGAATTTAAGTAGTTTAAAATTGATCTTTCAAACCATTTTATCGCGTCTAGATATTGAGTTCTAAAATCAGTCCCTTTTACTTAAACAATGGGCGAATTGAGTCTTCGTGTTCGATAAATTTTACTTGATAAAAAATACTGCATCAAGTTTTAGCGCCATTGCCGGGGACTCAAGTTGTAGGTTGTTGTTTGATATTAGGGGATTTACGAGCTTGGTAGTCTAGATTTATTATATAGTTACTTAATTCTAGTTCTTGTTGGTGCTGGTGGTGCATGATTACAAGAGCTAAGGCAAAGAAAATACAAGAAAAGGCAGCACATGTAGTAGTGAAAGAAGACATGGCTGAGGAGGATCAGAGGAATGATAGACAGCTGATCGAGAATCTGCAAAGGCAGCTGGAAGAAGTCCGAGCCCAAGTGAACAATAACGCGGAGGAAATGGAGCGTAGAGAAGAGAGTAGAAATCCTCTTCAAAATCTGTTCCGACCTTCGAGGGGAGAATCTACTGATGGATTCAATCTGCGGACTGACGCTACTCATTTTGAGATCACACCACAGCTTGCTCAGATGGTACAGAAGAATCAATTCAGAGGGAAACCTAATGAAGATCCAAACAATCATATCACGCAGTTCCTGGAGGTGGAAGACATGATAAAGATTAACCAGGTCCCCCAGGAGCAAATCAGGATGTACATGTTTTCCTTCTCCTTGAAGGACGAAGCTAAGTCGTGGTTGATTGGATTGAAGAAGAATGAGATAAGAACATGGACAAATCTGAAGGAGAAGTTTTTGTTGATATATTTCCCACCAGGGTTGACACTGAAAAGGAAGGCATAAATTCAGGCATTCAGCCAGCAATATGATGAGCCGCTGTAAGAGGCATGGGACAGGTTTCGAGAAATGCTGAGGAAATGTCCAAAACATGGGATGTCTGATGTAGAGATCATTTGCCTCTTTTATGCTGGAGTGGATAATGACACACAACTCCGACTGGATAATATTGGTGGAGGAGATTTCCTTGATCTAGAGGAAGATGAGGCCATGAAGGCAATTGAAAAGCTGGCCGAAAACAGTTACAAGTGGCCGAAAGAAAGAAGGGACTACAGAGTGGTGAAGAGTGTCGCTGCTACGAGGGATCAGGAAAAGATGAAAGAAAAAATGGCTTCTTTGGAATCAAAAATGGATCTTCTTCTTCTGGATAGAGCTCAAGAGCAACAACAGCAGATGGGGAGTTCCGCAAAGGGAGGCACTCAGATTCCAAATCAGTACAGCGAGATGGCTTCTTTGGAAACAAAGATGGATCTTCTTCTTCTGGACAGAACCCAACAGCAACAGCAGCACATGGGGAGTTCCGCAAGGGGAGGAACTCAGATCCCGAATCAATACAGTGAGATGGGACAATTGGAAGCCCAATCAGCTGATGATGTGAAGAAGCACGAGGACAGGTATGATGAGTGCAACAATATTGAGGTAATATCTCTCCCTTTATCCTTTGGTTATAAGAAGAAAGATGCTTTGGAAGAAGTTATTCATGATTTTCTGCACTCTAACCTCGATCTTGATGAGTTGTATGAGGCCTGTGATGAGTTGTTAGAGATGGTGAATGCACTGGAGGATGCACCCGAGGTCAGGCCAAAGCAAGATGTGAAGTTTCTGGAGTTGAGGACCAAGGAGGAAGAGCTTGAGGCGAAATTGAAGAAGGAACAGAGAAAGAACGAAGCCCCTGTGGTGGAGTTAAAAGAACTGCCAGATAGCCTCAGATATGTTTTCCTAGGGGAGAAGGACACCTATCCAGTGATTGTGAATTCAGCGTTGTCAGAAACGGAAGTTGAAAAGCTGAAGAGAATCTTGAGGATGCACAGAGCAGCGATAGGGTGGCAGATCTCCAACATAAGGGGGATCAGCCTGTCTATTGTGATGCATAAAATCATTCTTGAAGAAGGAAGCAAGCCAAAAAGACAACCTCAAGGAAGACTGAATCCGAAGATGTAGGAGGTTGTGAAGAAGGAGGTGATGAAGCTGCTAGACAATAACATCATATACGCTCCGAGTGATAGTGAGTGGGTCAGCCCAACTCACACGGTTCCGAAGAAAGGGGGATTCGAGAAAGTTATCAAGCCCGGAGGAGAGGAAGTGATTGAGAGACCGACTACAGGATGGCATTTCTGCATTGATTACAGGGCCTTAAATAATGCAAATCGTAAGGATCATTTTCCTTTGCCATTTATTGATCAAATGCTTGACCGTCTTACAGGAAAATCTCACTATTGCTTCTTGGATGGATACTCCGGATACAATCAAATTGTGGTGGCGCCTGAAGACCAACACAAGACAGCCTTCACTTGTCCCTACGGGATTTTTGCTTATAGGAGGATGCCCTTTGGGCTGTGCAATGCGTTAGCAACTTTTCAAAGGTGTATGATGTCCATATTTCATGGTTTGATTGAAAATATTATGGAAGTTTTTATGGACGATTTCTCTGTGTTTGGTTTGTCTTTTGATGATTTCTTGGTTAACTTGAAAACTGTGTTGCAAAGATGTGAAGAGACTAACTTAGTACTGAACTGGGAAAAGTGTCATTTTATGGTTAGAGAAGGGATTGTTTTGGGTCATAAGGTCTCTAGTAGGGGAATAGAGGTTGATAAAGCTAAGATTGTAGCAATTGAACAACTTCCCTTGCCTAAGACAGTGAAGGGGGTTAGGAGTTTCTTGGGACATGCTGGGTTTTATAGGAGATTTATTCAAGATTTTTCCAAGATAACTAAACCTTTGTGTGGTTTACTAGAGAAAGATATTGCCTTTAATTTTAGTGAAGAATGTGTGAGGGCTTTTGAGAGGTTGAAAAGTGCATTAGTGACAGCTCCTGTGTTGGTGACTCCAGATTGGGAGGAGGAGTTTATTTTGATGTGTGATGCTAGTGATTCTGCTGTGGGGGTAGCTCTAGGAAAGATTAGAGATAAAATTTTTCGAGTTATTGCCTATGCTAGAAAAACATTAAATCCTGCTCAATTGAATTACACTGTGACTGAGAAAGAACTACTTGCTGTTGTTTATGCTTATGATAAGTTTCGTGCTTATTTAATTGGAGCAAAATCTGTCGTTTACACTAATCATGCAGCAATTAGATACTTGTTTGCTAAAACTGATTCAAAGCCTAGTTTGCTTAGATGGATTCTGCTTTTGCAAGAGTTTGACATGGAGATTAGAGATAAGAAAGGTTGTGAGAATGTAATTGCAGATCATTTGTCTAGGTTAGAGAATCCGGTTGAGGGTGATAATCAGGGTAGTTTAATTAAGGAGGATTTTCCTGATGAAAGGATTATGACTGTGACTACTGCTAGTGTTCCATGGTATGCAGATTTCTGTAATTTTTTGGTTGCAGGTGTATTACCTCCTGATTTGGAGCCCGATTAGCGGAAGAAATTTCTGAAAGAGGCAAAATACTACTACTGGGAAGAACCGTACCTGTTTCGCAGGTGTGCTGACGGTGTCATCCGCAGGTGTGTCCATCAGAGTGACTGGAGGAAGATCATGGATGAATGCCATCATTTGGTAAGCGGAGGTCATTTCGGTGCAAACCGAACAGCTAGGAAGGTATTATCTTGCGGTTTTTATTGGCCTTCAATTTTTAAAGATTGTATTGCTATGGTGCGAGCATGTGAGAGATGTCAGAAAATGGGGACTATAACCTGAAGGGATGAGATGCCTCAAAAGATTTTTATCGAGGTTGATATATTTGATGTGTGGGGCATCGACTTTATGGGTCCTTTTCCATCCTCGTTTGGGTTTAGATATATTCTCCTTGCTGTGGACTATGTGTCTCGATGGGTTGAGGCCATACCCACTGTTACTAATGACTCTCAAGTGGTGCTTAAGTTTTTGCAGGCATTAGTTGCTCGATTCGGTATTCCCAGAGCCTTGGTGAGTGATGGGGGCAGTCACTTCTGCAACAAACTCATGGATAAACTGCTGGCGAGATATGGAGTGCGACAAAGAGTAACAACAGCTTATCATCCACAAGCCAATGGACAAGCTGAACTGGCTAATCGAGAGATCCAGCAGGTGCTGGAGAAGACGGTGGTGAGTCGGAAGGACTGGAGCAAGCGACTCGATGAGGCTTTGTGGGCCTACCGGACAGCCTTCAAGACACCAATCGGCATGTCCCCATACCAACTGGTTTATGGCAAATCTTGCCATCTTCCGGTTGAAGTTGAGCATAAGGCGTTCTGGGCCATCAAGACGTTAAATCTGGATTTTCTGAAAGCTCAAGGGGATCGAGTGCAGAAGCTGAATGAACTAGAAGAGTGGAGACACGAGGCATACGAGAGCATGAAGCTGTGCAAAGAGAGAGCCAAACGGTTTCACGACCGGCAGATTCGAGTGAAGAAATTTTACAAAGGTGATATGGTTCTTTACTTTAATTCTCGCTTAAAATTGTTTCTGGGTAAATTCCGTTCTCGTTGGATAGGACCATACAAGGTGCGAGAAGTGTTCAAGAATGGGACTCTGGACTTGGAGACTTAGGATGGCCACCACTTCAAGGTAAACGGGCACCAAGTTAAACGATTTCACACTTCCGAGCAACCTCGAACTGTGAATGAAATTTTGCTTGCATGACGGTAAGTAGGTGAGTTCGTCGAGCTTCCAACGTTAACTGCAGCGCTTCTTGGGAGGCAACCCAAGTTTGAATTGTTTGTCGTGTGTTCTTTAGATTTTAATGGCATATGTTTTTAATATTATTTCGCATTATATTAAGTTTGGGGGATAACTATGTTGTTGGAAGTTGATTGGAATGATGCAGGGATGGAAATACTTCATTTTAAGGGAAGAATTACGTGTAGGGACGTGACAAATACCGAGCGGGATCTCTTTGTTCCGTTCGGGATGCAAAAAATGCAAAATACAGTACCCAGCCGAGATAGATTCCGAGCAGAATCCACATGTCCCGCCCGGGAAGCGTAACTTTTGACGTATCCTGAGCGGGAGCCTCTCATTCCGCTCGGGATGGAATTTTTGGAGAAATTGGGAATTGCCGTAGTGTGTCCCGAACGGGATCCTTCCGTCCCGTTTGGGACCGGTCTGGTTCTTGCCACGAAATCGGGCCGGTTCAGCCGTCCCGAGCGGGACAGGGCTGTGTGCTCAAACATATCTCTGACACTTGAGACAAGGTCACATCAATCTGAAGAGGATTAAAAGATTAGCATGCGATGGGCTCTTGGATTCTTTTCAAGTGGTACTGCATCAAATCTGTGAATCCTGTATAGATGTAAAGATAACGACCAAGCTTTTTAAGGCAAGTCAGTCTCGAGCAGAAGATGTGTTAGAATTGATCAACTTTGACTTATGTGGACCTATGTCTACGCAAGCTCGTGGAGGTTATGAGTACTTCGCCACATTCATTGACGATTACTCAAGGTTCGGATATGTCTATTTGCTTCGCCACAAGTCTGAATGCTTTGAGAAATTTAAAGAGTTTAGAACCGAGGTAGAAAAGAAGCTAGGTAAGACTATCAAGACACTGCGATCAGATCGTGGTGGAGAATACCTCAGTAATGAGTTCTTGCAGTACTTGTCAGACAACGGGATCACATCCCAATGGACTGCACCACGAACCCCTCAACAAAATGGTTTAGCAGAAAGAATAAATAGAACTCTCTTGGAAATGGTCAGGTCGATGATGAGTTATGCAAGCTTGCCGATTTCGTTTTGGGGATATGCCTTGGAGACAACGGCCTATTTGCTTAACCTGGTACCTTTTAAATCAGTTCTTAAAGCGCCTCTAGAACTCTGGTTTGGATCAAAGCCAAGATTGAACAGAGTGAGGGTTTGGGGTTGTCCAGCATATGTGTTGACAAAGGAACCTGATAAGTTAGAAAGTAGGTGTAAGCTGATGCTGTTTGTAGGATATCCCAGGCAAAGGAAAGGTGGTTACTTTTATTGTCATAAGAATCAGAAAGTGGTTGTTAGTACCAACGCAAGATTCTTGGAGGACGAATATGTAAGAAACCATAGATCCAAGAGTGAAATTATCCTCCACGAGCTTGAGGATAAGAAAACGATTCTATAAGGAAAGCCTAGTGTAGTGGTAAATTCACCTGTAATAGGTGAGGCAATACCAACACTGCCGTCAAACTAAGGTATGAAACCATCGGGTACTGTGACAACTGCTGACACGGTTCAAATGCCTCGTTGCAGTGTGAGGGTTGTCCACCAACTTGAGAGGTATATGTTGGTGAGAGAGTCCTCTGACTTTATCCTAGAAAGCGGATTGGATGATACCGATCCCTGGACGTATGACGAAGCGGTATCTGATAAAGATGCAGACAAATGGCTGATCGCCATGGATTTGGAAATAGAATCCATTACGGCTATGGATGTATACCAGAAAACTGATTTGCCAGATGACTATCGAGCTATAGGGTCCAAATGGGTATACAAAAGAAAGAAATGAGCGGATGGTGAGATTATAGCTTTCAAAGCAAGGCTGATGGCGAAGGGTTATAGTCAGAAAGAAGGTGTAGACTATGACGAGACCTTGTCACCGGTAGCCATGCTTAAGTCCATTCGTATACTCCTAGCCGTAGCAGCACATAAGGACCTAGAGATCTGGCAGATGGATGCCAAAACCGCATTTCTGAATAGGTACTTTGAAGATGGTAGGGACATCTATATGCAACAACCAGAAGGTTATGTGCAGAAGGGCGAAGAACATTTGCTCTGGAAGCTAAAGAAGTCGCTGTATGGACTTAAACAAGCTTCACGGTCATGGAATCTGTGTTTTGATGAAGTGATTAAATCTTATGGATTTTCACAATGTTCAAACGAGAGTTGTGTGTACCATCTATGTGTCAGCGAAATCGTGGTGTTCCTTGCACTTTATGTAGATGATATTCTCCTATTTGGCGACAATGTGGAAGTATTGTTAGGCATAAAGGGGTGGTTATCCGAACAGTTTCATATGAAGGACCTTGGGGAGGCAGGATACATCCTAAGGGTAAAACTATTGTGGGAGCGCAGTAAGAAGATGCTGACCTTGTCTCAAGGATCATATGTGGATACTGTGATTGCCCATTTCAGCATGCAAACTGCCAAGAATGGTCTGTTACCCTTCAGACATGGCATACATCTTTCCAAGGATCAGTGTCCGGTGACACAAAAGGAGAAAAATGAGATGAGCAACGTGCCGAATGCATCGGCTGTGGGGAGCGTCATGTATGTATTGCTATGTACGAGGCCAGATATCTGCTTTGCTGTAGGCATGGTAGCAAGATACCATTCTAACCCTGGACAGGCACATTGGACCGCGGTAAAGCCCATACTCAAATACTTGAAAAAGACTAGAGACTATTGTCTCGTCTATTAGTGTGAGGAGTTGTGCCTTGTGGGTTATACTGATTTGGATTTCCAGGCATACCAAGACGAAAAGAAGTCCACCTCTGGCTATGTGTTTACATTTGGAGGTGGGGCATATCATGGAGGAGTGCAAAGCAGAAGTGCATTGCTGACTCCACCATGGAAGCAGAATATGTGGCAGCTTCTGAAGCTTCGAAAGAAGTAGTATGGTTTCGAAACTTCCTTCTGGAGTTGGACGTGATTCCTAAGCTACCCAAGACCATCACGGTATATTGTGATAATTCGGGAGCTGTGGCTAATTCAAAGGAACCACGAACTCACAGAGCAACAAAACACATTGAAAGGAAGTACCATATTATACGAGAAATCATAGCAAGGGGTGATGTGCTAATAGAGAAGATTGATACAAAAAGATAATCTAGCAGATCCATTCACAAAAGCTCTGCCTCAGAAGGTCTACGAGATGCAGCAAAGCCAGCTACGTAGAATGATTGATGTAATAGTTAGATTAGTTTAGACACATTATACTCTTGAAAGCACCTGTATAATGCTTTAAGTATAATTGGAAGATTGATGTATCTATATACTGAATGCATTATGATTTGTATATTATCTACAAGGTCGATTGGTTAATATATTGGGAATGATAATTGTTGTATGTTCATCTCCTGTCTGAATTAACAAACATGTGTCACAAACGTAATTATCCTCTTATCTCATCGATAGGGAGATCATACAGTGTGTATTAGATCACGGAAGATCGTATGGATCGTTTGACCTAGCGAGATATAAATGGTTATAACAGCTGAGACAGTTCTAGGATAAACTGTCGGTGTAGGCTGCAGCATACTCGGTAATAAGCATCTTATCTTGGATAGCTTGGTATGCTGGTGTGGGGCACACAAATAAAGACCTAAGTTGAGATCGATTCTTTTATCTGACATTAAAAGAATCCATATCTCTATGTCTTGATGAGATCCTAAACCTAAATGAAGGTACATAAGTTTATGCAGATTGTGTATCACTTTGAGTTGCAGTGAAAGTCTCTAGTTGAGCTTGTATATCTTTATCTTGGGTGATAGCAGTTTGTGTATGACTGTCTGGTACCGGAACTAGGTAACCACATTCAGTATAGGATGGTGACTTTCCCTGAGCAACTCAAAAGGTTTGTTATGCTAAAGTCCTGAAGGCTGATTAAGTTCAAGCATAAGTGAAAATGTTTGAGTGGATTGACTTAGGAATATAAGATGTTAATTAATTAAATAGGTTGTCAGAGCTTAAATTAATTAACGAATGTCTGTAACCTTAAATGTGGGGATAAACTGAGCCCATGCAACCCGTACCTCAAAACGTGGTAGCAAATAGGTAGGACAGTATTGATTCTCTGGTGGAATGAATCAATATTAATTAATTAATTATATTCTGGGTTGAATATGGGAATTAATTAATTGATAGGCCTCATTTGCTATTTGCATTCTGGTCCTTGGTCTGGCCCATGAAACTCAGACCCTATAGAAGTCCAGTATTTTCCTATAAATAGGCCTCAGTTCCTCCGATCTCAACACACTAGAAGATCATGTTTTGCACACAGCAAACCATATTTTGGGAGCTGTGGTGATCGACTGATCTAAGAAACGAGGAGGAAATTCTGCTTCTCAACCGGGCGAGGAATCCGAAGGAAATCTTCACCAGATATTCGGATCGTAGTTGGGATACAGATCAGAAGATCAGATCAGGAGGATCTTCTTTCTTCTCTCCCTCTTTGTTTTTGAAAATATTTATTTATTTTCATAAGATTTAATTCCTTGATCTGTTTGGAATAAATCTTTGTGCGTTGGAAAACGATCGAGGATCAAATCTCTACGCACTCGTTCATCAGGTTTTTCCAATTCAGGTATTCCGCATAAACCCCCTTATGCATAATCAATAGGAGCATGCTAGGAATAATCATAGGCATAACAATTTATTTTTGATATTCCAGTTCACGAATCCCTCTATTTTAGATATTCCAATTAACGATCCTTGGCAAAGCTTGCGAAAAGCTTCAATGAAGAACTTAGCTCAGATGAGTTCGCGTGACAGAGAGAATAAGTTTGATCTCTTTTGTTATCTCTTGTGTATACAAAATCGTGAACCATTGAATCATGTAAGAATGACACCTATTTATAGGTGAAGATTCAAACAGCCGTTTAAATATTATCCGTTAGACTCAAAGGGAATTCTCGCCTATTTGCAAGCTTCCTTTTCCTGTGGTGGACAGAGACTCTTCTAGTCCCTTCATCTCTGATTGGCGTAGCGTTTATCTTTAGCCATCTCTTGTCAGAACGGATCCTTTGTAGGTCTGAACCCCTTTTTCTTCAAGATGATTATTCCATCCTCTTGGTTGGTTGGTTCTTCTCGTAACTTGTAATCCATCTTATATTTGGCTTTGCGATCTTTCTCTTGATTGCTAATTGCTGACTTTTGTCTGTTGACTACTGTTATGCATCGGATATCTCCTTAGATTGCTAGAGCTCTTTCTTCAGCATTCTCGTTGCTTACTTCGCATCGCTGGCCGTTCTGATCTTCAACAATTGGATGAGTTTGCTGACTCCTTCAGCTAACTTGAACCTTTCTTTTTCTTAATCTTTACAACTCTAGTATGAATTCCTATACATGACTTTTTACAATTGACTCAATACCGAGTTGCTATAGCTTTGATCCACCAAAACATATCAAACTATGATAATGAATTGGTTTACAATAGAGGGGTCTAATAATATTCCTAACAATTTCCCCCCTTTTTGGTGCGATCAAAGCCACTAATTTAAGCTTTAATTCTTAACTGATCATGGGAAAGCTGATTACTGAGATTACAAAAAAGTTTTCTATCAATTCTATTCTCAGTGTCACCACTCCCGTAGACTCAGTATTGTTCCTAAACATTCCCCCTTAAGTATCAAGGGTATTGCTCGATAAATAAGTCAATCAGGTAAATAGCTTCAAGGTCATATTACCAAGTAAGTACAGAGCATATTCATGCATAATATCATCAAGCAATCACAGGAACATTTCACACACATCACATTCCACGTAGTTTGCTGATTACACCAAGTGTGTAATTTCAGCGTATTCACTTAGATCAGGGTTGGACAATGAGATGTTGTCTTCAACCTGGGTTAGTTTTTATTGATAATCGAATATTTTTCTGTACATTCACATAACCCAAATTGAAATGGAAAGATTGTTCAAAAAACTAGGAGATGTAGAGTTTGGAGAGATATTACTTCTTTGTCGTTGAATAGTCTGAATTAGCAGCATTCTTGGCACTTGAGGAACCGACAGTGGGCTTCTTCATTTTGCTCAGAGTTTCTGTTGCCTTCTTCATGAATTTGTCCACGAGAGCTTCTTGTTCTTGTCTTCTGATTCTTTCCTTCTCTTCGATTCTTCTCTCTCTTCCTCTTCACGTTGTCACCTTAGCTCTTCTTCCTGTAGTCTTCTCACTTCCAGACAACGAATCCTTTCTTCTTGCTCCATTCTTCTTTCTGCTTCTTCAGCTAACCTCTTCTCTTCCCCCTCTTTGATCGCAGAAAAAATTTCAGTGGAGAAGGTCTCGAAGTTGTCGAGTTGGATGGCAAGAATCTCATCTTTGGCTTTAGACACTTTGGTAGAAATTTCCTTGTGCATGATTGGTATCATTTGTTCTCCAATACTCTGTCCTACCATCGTATGAATATAGTGCTGGAGACCTCTCTGAAATGTGCTGGTATTCACAAGCTCAATTGCCATGAACCATGAATGTAGAGTCCTCAGTAGGTACAATTTGATTTTCAGTGGTAGTCATGAGAGTTGTGGTTGCCAATCTTGCAGTTGAAGTGGATGGTTGATCAGCCGGGGCCATTACAGAGTGCGTGGTTTCCCTTTATTCTTCTTCTTCAGAAGGATTCTATTCGGATGACCATAAGTCTTGTACTCTGAAGGGATTGTTGGTGATTTGGTTTATAATTTTCTCCTTGAATTCCAATATCTTCATCCTATCTTCCTCTTTCTTTCTTGAAGCTTGTTCTTCAGCTAACTTCTTCTTTAGTTCTTCAACAGCGCCCATTTGACATCTGGTGGCAGGAGATTTGAAATTTTGGGTGAATGGTGGAGAGTCTTCTATGGCGTATTCGGAGGGTGGCAAAGATCGATCGCCGGTGACTGCTCTGTGAGCCTTGATCTTCTGTAACCTCGCAGCAACTTGCTTCTCCGTATACTGTCTCTTGGATGTCTGGTCTATCCAATCATCAACCCATTCTTCTTCACTCCTCCAATAGTTAAGACCCATCCTTCCCATCATGATTGAGCGCTCCTCATAATGTAATTCATGAGTGGCATAGTCAAAGTATCGCCATCTCTAGAACTCAGTTCTCAACAATTCTTGATCGGACGTCTCTCCTTGGAGTTCAGTAGGATATGAGTCATTGACTTCGGCAACAGCTTGAGTTTCTATGAATATACTGATGTCTCGTGCCCAGGAGATGAGATCCTCGTTCTCCTCATTGCTTACAGTGACAAAAGGATACCACTTTGCAATTCGGTTGGCCTTGTAGTTTCTGTCGGGTGGTCTTTCCATGGGCACTCTAAGAGTTTCTTCTCCGAATATAGATTCTCCATCTGTGATAGTCCCTGCATCTTCTTCATCAACAGAGCTGGGAAAATCACTGAAGGATATAACAAAAACTTCTAGAGAGCTGTGAACCGGAATGCATCGTTTCCAGATGAAATCTATAGTTCTTTCGAGCACTCTTTAGGTATTTGCCACTGTATTCCATCCTGGAACAACAGAAGGTTCTATACCCAATCGTCGTAGATATTGCTCATTCCGAGCTCGCACACTTGTTGTGAGCTCTGCTTGTAGTTGTGCTCTTGACTCAACATTAAGAGAGGTATTTGCATCAACAGTAGGTTCCTCAGCATTTGCTTCTTCATTGTCTGTGGTGATTTGCTGGGCGTTCTCTGGCATGACTGTTTCTGAATCTGCATTCCTCTTCTCCGCTTCCTGAATTCCTGAATCTATGGCTGGGATCCGGTCTGACGCTGTATCCAGATCAGCTTCTGCCATGAATGTCGCAACTTGGCTTCCTCCTTGCGCAGCCAATTGTTCTGATTCACTTTCCTTTTCTACAACAGGGCTGCTACTGTCTTCCTCAAGAGCCTGCAACAAATTTCTTGTAGTAATTTCTTCAGCACTTACGCTTCCGCCTTGATCGGTGGTGGGCTGAAATTTTGTTGCGTCACAACTCCTTTCTCCTTGTCCTGGAGTTGGCAATCTCCTTGATTCCTTTAGTCTTCTTTCATTTGTCTTCACTCAAGATCAGCAATTGCTTCCACATCTTCAGCGAACGTGACCTTACTTTTCCCTTTCTCTGCTTGCATTCTCTCAACATCTTTTTAAGTGATGCGACTTGTGTGTTCTCCAGCTTGAATCCTGGCATTGCGCTCTTCATAACATGCCATGAATTTTGCGTATCATGAATCCCTTTCTTCAAGTGTCATTGCAAGTCGGAACTTGGCGTAGTCTCATTGTTCTTGTGCCCTCTGGAGCGCTTTCCTTTTTTGCCTTTTCTTCCGAGATTCGTCCTCATCAAAAAATTCAAGCCTTCGCTTTGCAGTGGCATCTGTGGATTCTGTCGTCGTATCCTTGACAACATCTGAAGATGGTAGAGAAATATCTACCTCAGGTTCATTGATTTGAAGAGTGTTACCTGAAGATCTTCTTTGCTTGCTCCTTATCTTGTCTTTCTCATCATCACTCGCTGGTTTCCTCTGCCATTGTTGAGGACTCCCTGCGCAACAGATCTGAATTATTAGAAACTAGGTATTCCGCATAACCATCTTTTGTATTCAATTTTAATAGGAGCATGCTAAGATTATTTCATAGGCATATAAATTTATTTTAGATTTCCAGTATCGGTGCCTTGGCAAATTGGATTATGCAATTCAATTTGCAAGTAAAAATCCATTTAGCCTATACAACACCTATAGATCAAACAGTTGGCACAATTTTACCTGTGACAGAAATGCAAAATTCAACTCTAGATTATGGACTAGCGTGCAGAAGAAGTTAGGCACAAATTTAAACTTTGGGACAACCTCCCACCCGTAGATTGATTGGCAAACCGTGAGAACTATCGAAATATTGGAAGAAATGTTGAGGACTATGGTTATGGATCATAGGGAAAAATGGTGTTGGTCCCCGATCAGAGTTATGTTATATGCAGTGGAAGTATTTAATTTATCTTGCACGTGTCTTGCTAAGGTCATGACTTAGCAAGTGTTATCCAAATGTTTTAGCTCGAGTATTTGTTAGATTGATTATAGTTTATACTACAAAACTTGGTGTGTTGAGTTTCAAATGATCGAACGATAACCAAATAACGTAATAAAGTAGTAAATGACACAAGGGTTTTTATAGTGGTTCGAACCACTATTCTACGTCCACTCTCTAGTACATTGACTGAAAATTTCACTAGAAGAATAAGTACAAGGTCAGGCCTGATAGAGCGTTGAGCAGCTCCTCCGTATGGTCAGCGCGCACCTTCAAGTACCTCGATCTTTAATCTTCGACCGGTGTCTGATCACTGTATTTCTACAGATTAATTATAGAAATAGTGGCAAATAAATTTGTAAACCCTAATGTTATCGATCCAGGGGAATGAAGCAACGAAAAACCTTAAGTACTAAATCATAAGTTCTCAAAATACTGGTCAGGAAAATCAATTAAAAAGTTTTGGTTGTTTTGAAAATCGCAATACTTGCTAATGAAAATTAAACAGGAAATTAAAAGGCTTTTGGTTTCAAATAAGAGGAGCACAGATTCCAGGGATATCTACCTATCAAGTATGACATGGATGAATGAATTGATTAATTCCCAATTTTAATTCCTCTTCATAGTGAAACATCAGAAAAATATTATGAACTTCTTTGTTTGACAATTCATAAAGTAGATTAATTAATTACCTATCTCCGCTCGGTCTCAAGATAAATTAACTAACTCCAAAGATCTACAGATTTATCCCTACAATCGATCTCCTTCAGTTACGACAAGAAATCAGATTATATTTTGAAAATCTCTTTCCATTGAAAACTATCACAGTTACGTCTCAAGTAATCAACTAGATAATCCTAAGATCTGGCCAGCAAATCAAGATTATGAATAAGCACAGATTTCACAAACTACGAAGGGAAAGGGAAAATAATTTAATTAATCAAACATGTATACATTGATAATTCGAAACCATAGAATCTGAGGAAGAGATTAGTTACACATATTGAGAGTAATATTCATCATAGAAAGATAAAACCTGAATTGCTTAAAAACTTGGGTCTGAATGTCTTCCCACAAAAATATGTCTTCAAACATAAACCTAAAAACTCTTGGAATCTCTAAAATCTGAAATCTGGAATGAGGAATGCTTAAAATTCGATTTTACAAGGTTATATATAGAGGTGGAGGTGTATCATATCAAATCTAGGGCTAAAGATATGAATAAATCCAATTTTTATCAGATTTCTGCTCCATCAGACTCGCTCGCGTTGATCGTGGCTGATCCACGTCGATTGACGTGGCTTCTTGGTCGGCGTCGATCGATGCTGATTGGCGTCTGTCGACGCAGCTTCTCGCCCCTTTTGTGCGGTCTTACGATTTTGGCCATAACTTCCTCCTCCGAACTCCGATTGACCCGATTCCAGTTGCGTTGGAGAGCTAACTAAAAGCATCTTCCATTTCCATGTGCCAATAGCCCGAATTCCTTTTATGGAAAAAATCTTCACTGCTACTCTTACACGTCACTGCATTCGGAACGGTATTCTCGTGAGTTTAGGCTGAAAAACCTGCACATATACCAAAATACGCCTAATACCACCTAATATTGATTCATGCATAAATTATATATATAAACTCAATAAATCTACATAAAATAGTAGGAAAATAATATAGATAAGTGAGTGAAATAATGAGCTTATCAGTGTCGCTCCTTAGAGTGAGGACAAACCTCCCTTCTCCTCGGACGTTGATTGTTGGGAGTTTTATAGTTCTTCCCGGAACCTATCCTTGTGTTGGCGTTGCCCGTACGCTCTTGCTCTGCGATAGTGATTGTTAGATTCTTTCTGGAGTAGATGGAATCCTAATATACCTTTAAGAAGATAAACTTCTTTGGTCTTCAAGCTTCTATTATGAAAGCTTGCAAGAAGCTTCAATTAAGAACTTGGCTCGGTTGTGTTCGCGTGTTTAGAGAGACTGTGTTTGATCTCTTTTGTTATCTCTTGAATGTACGAAGTCGTGAACCTTTGTATCAAATAAGGAGGACACCTATTTATAGGTGAAGATTCAAACGGCTGTTTGAATCTTATCCATTAGACTCAAAGGGAATGCTCGCCTATCTGCATGCTTCTTTTTTCTGCGGCGTACAAAGAATTTTCAAGTCTCCTTGTCTCTTATTGGCGTAGCATCTATCTTTAGCCGTCTCTTATCAGAACGGATCCGTTGTAGGTCTGAACCCCATTTTCGTCATGATGATTATTCCATCCTCTTGGTTGGTTGGTTCTTCTCGTAACTTGTAATCCGTCTGATATTTGGCTTTCTAGATTTTTCTCTTGATTGTTGATTGTTGTCTGCTGGCTATTGATGTGCGTCGGATGTCTCCGTAGTTTGCTGGAGTTCTTCTTTCAGCATCCTTGTCGCTTCCTTCGCATTGCTAGCCTTTCTGATCTTCAGCAGTTTATGTCAGTTTGCTGACTCCTTCAGCAAACCTGATTGATTCTTATTTCTTAATCTATTACAACTCGAGTATAAATTACTATACAAGATTTTTTACAAATTTTTGATATAGAGTTCCTATAGCTTTGATCCACCAAAACATATCAAACTATGATTATGAATTGGTTTACAATAGATGGGTCTAACAATATTCCAAACAATTTCCCCCTTTTTGGTGCGATCAAAGCCTCTATCTTAAGCTTTAGTTCCAACTGATCATGGGAAAGCTGATTATTGAGATGACATGAAAGAATTTCCTATCAAATCTATTCTCAGTGTCTCAACTCCCGTAGACTCAGTATAGTTCCTAAACATTCCCCCTCAACGTGTCAAGGGTATTGCTCAAAATCAAGTCAATCAAGTAAATAGCTTCAAAGTCGTTTTACCAAGTAAACACAGAGCATATTTACGCATAATATCATCAAACAATCACGAAATATTTCACACACATCACATTCCACGCAGTTTGCTGATTACACTAAGTGTGTAATTTTATCTTAATCATTTATATCAGCGTTGGACAATGAGATGTTATCTTCGACCTGGGTTAGTTTTCATTTAAAATCATATATCCTTCCATACATTCACATAACCCAAATTGGAAATAAATTGTTCAACCAGCTAGGAGGTGTAGAGTTTAAAGAGATATTACTTTTTTGTCGTTGAGGAGTCTAAATCAGCAGCATTCTTGGCACTTGATGAACCGACCGTGGGCTTCTTCATTTTGCTGAGAGTTTCTATTATCTTCTTCATGAAGTTGTCCACGAGAGCTTCTCATTCTCGTCTTCTGATTCTTTCCTTCTCTTCGATTCTTCTCTGTTCTTCTCTCTCTTCCTCTTCTCATTGTCTCCTTAGCTCTTCTTCCTGTAGTCTTCTTGCTTCCAGTCGATGAATCCTTTCTTCTTCCTCTATTCTTCTTTCTGCTTCTTCAGCTAACCTCTTCTCTTCCCCCTCTTTGATCGCAGCAAAAAATTCCAGAGGAGAAGGTCTCGAAGTTGTCAAGTTGGATGGCAAAAATCTCGTCTTTAGCTTTCAGACACTTTGGTAGAGATTTCCTTGTGCATGATTGGTAGCATTTGCTCTCCGATACTCCGTCCTACCATGGTATGAATATAGTGCTGGAGATCTCTCTGATAGGTGCTAGTATTCAGGGGCTCAATTACCTTGAATGGAGATTCCTCATCAGGTACAATTTGATTGTCAGTGGTAGACATGAGAGTTCTTGTTGCCAATCTTGGAGTTGAAGTGGATGGTTGGTCAGCCGGAGCCATGACAGAGTGTGTGGTTTCCCTTCCTTTTTCTTCTTCAGCAGGATTCTGTGCAGATGGCCTTAAATTCTGTACTCTGAAAGGTTTGCTGGCTAGTTGGTTTAGGATTTTCTTCTTGAATTCTAAAATCTTCATCCTATCTTCCTCTTTATTCCGTGCAGCTTGTTCTTCTGCTAGCTTCTTATTTAGTTCTTCAGCAGCGGCCATTTGACATCTGGTGGCAGGAGATTTGAAATTTTGGGTGTATGGTGGAGAGTCTTCTATGGCGTATTCTGATGGTGGCAGCGATCGATCTCCGGTGGCTGCTCTGTGAGCTGTGATCTTCTGTAACCTCGCAGCGATTTGCTTCTCTGTGTACTATCTTTTGGATGTCTGGTCCATCCAATCATCAGCCCATTCTTCTTCACTCCTCCAGTAGTTAAGACCCATCCTTGCCATCGTAATTGAGCGGTCCTCATAATGTAGCTTGTGAGTGGCATTATCAAAGAATCGCCATCTCTTGAACTCTGTTCTCAACCATTCTTGATCGGACGACTCTCCTTGGAGTTCTGCAGGATATGAGTCATTGACTTCGGCGGCAGCTTGAGTTTCTATGAACATGCTTATGTCTCATGCCCAGGAGATGAGATTCTCGTTCTCCTCATCTCTTGCTGTGACAGAAGGACTCACAATCCGTTGTGCTTTGTAGTTCCTGTCGGGTGGTCCTTTTATGGGCACTCTGAGAGTTTCTTCTCTGAATATGGATTCTCCATCTATGACAATCCCTGCATCTTCTTCATCATTAGAGCTGGGAAGATCACTGAAGGATATACCTGAAACTTCTGGAGAGCTAGGAACCAGAATGCGTCGTTGCCAGATGGATTTTATGGTTCGTTCAAGCACATTGGGGGTATCTGCCTCTGTATTCCATCCTGGAACGGTAGAAGTTTCAATACCCAGTCATCGTAGATATTGCTCAATCCGAGCTCGCACACTTGATGTGAGCTCTGGTTGTAGTTGTGCTCTTGACTCAACATTAAGTGAGGTATTTGCCTCAGCAGTAGGTTCCTCAGCATTTGCTTCTTCATTGACTGTGATGATCTGTCGGGAGTTCTCTAGCATGACTGTTTCTGAATCTGCATTCCTCTTCTCCGCTTCCTGATTTCCTAAATCAATGGCTGGGATCCAAATCAGCTTCTGCGATGAATGTCACTACTTGGCTTCCTCCCTGCGCAACCAATTGTTCTGATTCACTTTCCTTTTCAACAATAGGACTGCTACCGTCTTCCTCAGCAGCCTACAACAAATTTCTTGTAGTAATTTCTTCAGCACTTACGCTTCCTCCTTGATCGGTGGTGGGCTGAAATTATGTTGCGTCACAACTCCTTTCTCCTTGTCCTGGAGTTGGCAATCTCCTTGATTCCTTTATGGCTTCTTTCAGTTGTCTTCACTCAAGATGAGCAATTTCTTCCACACCTTCAACGAACATGACCTTATTTTTCCCTTTCTCGGCTTGCACACTCTTAACATCTTTTTGAGTGATGCGACTTGTGTGTTCTCCAGCTTGAATCCTGGCATTGCGCTCTTCATAACTTGCCATGACTTTTGCGTATTTTGAATCCCTCTCTTCAAGTGTCATTTCAAGTCGGAACTTGGCGTAGTCTCTTTGTTCTTGTGCCCTCTAGAGCACTTTCCTTTGTCGCCTTTCCTTTCGAGATTCATCCTCATCGGAAAATTGAAGCCTTCGCTTTGCAGTGGCATCTGTGGATTCTGTCGTCATATCCTTGACAACATCTGAAGAGGGTGGATAAATATCTACCTCAGGACCTGAAGATCTTATTTGCTTGCTCCTTCTCTTGACTTTCTCATCATCACGCGCTGGTTTCCTCTGCCTTTTTTGAGGACTCCTCTGCGTTCGCCTCCTCTTCAAGGTGATTTGATATGAGTGTTGACCAGTTTCTTGTGATGGAATGTCGACCAAATTTTCAAGTTCAGTAAACAGAACATCCTCTTCTGCTTTGCGCCGTTCTTCTTCAAGTTCCTCGGCAGTAAGTGGAGCAGCAGTAGGCATAACAATATGACCATGGTATGGTACCTCTTCATCAGAGCATGCCTCTAAAGGGTTGATGTTGTTATTTCCCTTCGATATCAATGGTTCCTTGATATTCTTCGGTGGTTGTTGCTTTCTGGTTGGTTGTATGTAGTCGGAGTAGATCAAGTCCTCACCACGACAGCGTTTTCCTTCTGGAACGATTCCTTCCAGAAAGTGGCTTATCTTCAATCCAAAGCCTACATCTTGAGTGAATGTGTGATCCTTCTTCACATTCTTGTTCTTATAGACATGTGCTAGCCATTTGGTGCAGATGAACTTTGCCCAATTTCCACGCGCTTGATCTTCAATGGACATCATAACTGCAAACTTCTTAGCACTCAACTCAGAAAGTGAGCCCACTTCGCCCACTAGCATCCTTATGACTACTTGTGCTAGACATCTCATTGGTTCTGCAAGAGATTTCAATGACTGTTGTACTTGTGCGCTTGACTCAGCATTGATTGAGGTATTTGCTTCAGCAGTATGTTCCTCAGCATTCCCTCCTTCATTGGCTGTCTCTGAATTTGCATTCCTCTTCTCTGCTTCCTGATTTCCTGAATCGATGACTGACATCTGGTTTGATGCTATTTCCAGATCAGCTTCTGCCATGATTGTCACATATCGACTTTCTCCTTGCACGGGCAATTGTGCTTGTTCACTTTCCTTTTTAACAACAATACTGCTACCTTCTTTTTCAGCAGCTTGCAACAAACTTCCCCCTAGATTAGTGGTGGGCTAAAATTGTGTTCCGTCACAACTCCTTTCTCCTTGTTCTGGAGTTGGCAATCACCTTGATTCCTATAGGGTGATATGTGCGTAATTTGCATTACTTTTGGGGTTTGAATTGAATGGATTTATGAGAATTAAGTGCACAAATCACACACATATCTCTTCTTTTCATTGATTTTCCTTCACTTGGTGTTTGTGAGTTGTTTTGAGTGTACAGGGCATGAAAAGTGTTTGAAATTCGAGTTTTAGAGCTAAATTGAGGCTTTGGCCGAAGCAAATCCCGCTCTGGATGCATATGTCCCGTTAGGGACAGGAAAACACGAAATTTACCGAAAATTCGAGGCCGGTCCCGTTCGGGACTCCTTGGTCCCGCTCGGGACCGAGGCTCCGGAGGCAGCTGTGGCGTTCGGGATACGTCATTTTGGCGTGAATTCGAGGAGATGGAGATGAGAGGCCGTAGCCAATCCCGCTCGGGATGGAACCGTCCCGTTCGGGACGGTTCGGGACCTTTGGGTTCTTCCTTCGATCCATTCCACGCGCGATGAATAATTGCAAAGGGTGATTCCGTTCGGGATCCATCTGTTGGGCTGCGGATTTCTGAACTATAAAAGGCC
>JAPKLW010000064.1:1076278-1102597 GCA_026898455.1 Plectranthus barbatus | reverse complement strand
GTTCTTGAGCTCTTGGGAGTTAACTGAAATCAACATACCTAGACTTACGTTGAGATTGAAGTTAATCGACAGTTATTGCACCGGTACTAAGGGTTTTAACTAGATTTCGATGAACCGACCCAAACGATCGATTGAAATTGGTTAGTAAAGTTAGCAAATCCAAGCATATTCATAATTTACTTCAATCCATCCTATATTCCTCAACTACTCACTCTTTGGTAATCTTAAGTCAGTTATGTAGCATTTTAATTAATTAATTGCATTAATCGTAGAATTTAAGTAGTTTAAAATTGATCTTTCAAACCATTTTATCACGTCTAGATATTGAGTTCCAAAATCAGTCCCTTTTACTTAAACAACGGGCGAATTGAGTCTTCGTGTTCGATAATTTTTACTTGATAAAAAAATACTGCATCATAGGGCTTCTTTCAATTATCTTCGTTCAAGATCAGCAATCGCTTCCACATCTTCAGCGAACGTGACCTTACTCTTCCCTTTTTTGGCTTGTATTTTCTCAACATCCTTTTTGTTCTCCAGCTTGAATCCTGGCATTTTGCTCGGCATAACTAGCCATGACTTCTACATATGTTGAATCCCTTTCTTGAAGTGTCATCTCAAGTCAAAACTTGGCGTAGTCTCGTTGTTCTTGTGCCCTCTGGAGGGCTTTCCTTTGTCACCTTGTCTTCCGAGATTTTCCATCATCAGAAAATTCAAGCCTTCGCTTTGCAGTAGCATCTATGGATTTTGTCGCCGTGTCCGTGATGACATCTGAAGATGGTAGAGAAGTATTTACCTCAGGTACAATGATTTGAAGAATGTTACCTGAAGATCTTCCTTGCTTGCCCCTTCTCCTGACTTTCTCATCATCACTCACTGGTTTCCCTTTCTTTTGTTGAGGGCTCCTCTACGTTCGCCTCCTCTTCAAGTTGGTTTGATCTAAGGGTTGACCAGTTGCTTGTGATGGAATATCAACCAAACTTTCAAGTTCAGTAAACAAAATGTCCCGTTCGTCTTTGCGCCTTTCGTCTTCGAGTTCCTCGGCAGTAAGTGGAGCAGCAGTAGGCATAACAATATGCCCTTGGTATGGTTCTTCTTCATCAGAGCATGTCTCTTTAGTATTGACATTTCTCTTTCCTTTTGGTATCAATGGTTCCCTGATGTTCTTCGGTGGTTGTTGCTTTCTGGTTGGCAGTATGAAGTCGGAGTAGATCAAGTCTTCACCTCGGCAGCGTTTTCTTTCTGGTACAATTCTTTCCAGAAAGTGGCTTATCTTCAATCCAAAGCATACATCTTGGGTGAATGTGTGATCCTTCTTCACACTCTTGTTCTTGTAGACATGTGCTAGCCATATTGTGTAGATGAACTTTGCCCAATTTCCATGCACTTGATCTTCAATGGCCATCATAACAACAAACTTCTTAGAACTTAACTTAGAATGTGAGCCCACTTCGCCCACTAGCATCCTTATGAATACTCTTGCTAAACTTCTCATCAGTTCTGCTAGAGATATCAGAGGTGCTGCTACTTTCCATGAATCGGTATATGAATCCGACTTCCATCTCAGCCATCTCTTCTCCATCTCGGCTTCATCATTAATTTTGTAGTTGGCTACATCTTCACCATCGTTGCGGAGTTCGTATGTCTTCTCCAAAACTTCTGGGCTTACTGTGATTTTGATACCCATGACACTTGTGGTGAAGGATTTCTCTTCTTTATCAACAATTACACGCGCGAAGAATTCTGCAACTATGTGTGGACGAAATTTCTTTGGTTCTACAAATAGGTATCTTAGTAGGTTCTCTCGATCGAGTTTACCTATGAGGTCTTTACACCAGTGCTTTCAGAACAGTGGCTCGTACAGTATCTAATCCTTCTTGACTTGAACGGCCCTTTTTATATCATTGGTTAGTTCACCAGGTAGTTTTCAAAGGCTTCTGGTGATTAGCCGGTAGTATGGAATTTACTCAGTGAAGTCCTCCGATTTGTAGATGCATGTGAAAGTTGGCTGGAGCTGTTCTGGTTCCTCGGGCTGTTGTTGTTTACGGATGATTCGACAGGGAGACTGATGCGGTTGGAAGATTCCGCCATTGATGTATTCTTCTGAGGCTTCAAATATTGCAGAAGAATTTTGAATCAGAAGGTATGAAGGTATTAGGGTTAGAATTCCCAAACCAAATTTCTTTTATACGATCCCTCTTTAACCGGCTTCTACTATGAGCAGTTGGATCGCCTCTTCTGATATGGATGAATCTACGGTTGGGTAGTTGGTGACGGTTCGCCTTACATCCCATTTCCATCGGAACCATGACTGTGGCTAAAGTGTCACATTGGCATTCGTCGCCGCCCTGTGCAAGAGTTACTTTGTAATGAAAGCGAACTCTGCAGTTTCTTCATCATTATATTATCCCGCCTTTCGGGATATATTTGAATCAACGATCTCGTTCTTGCTGGTCAACATTCAAGGATGCATGTGTTGAATATTCAGCAATGTGAAAGGCCTATGCTGAGAGCCTGGACTCAGCATACGATTGTTCCTTTTGATGAGTAATGTCATGTATCACCTATTTTGCTGAGAGCTGGGACTCAGCATTCTCCTTTTTGCTTTGAGGTGAATGACATAATTCTGGACCTGATTTGCTGAGAGCTTGGACTCAGCATTCTGTCTTTGCGGTCCTTTGTTCAGTAGATGCTTACAGCTTGTTGAGAGCTTGGACCCAGCATTCTCATTCGGTAAACAAAAATAGACTCTTCTAAATTTTGATCCTTGTAGAAGCTAGAGTCTTCTTTACTGAGAGATTGGACTCAGTAAACTTTTTCCGGTCTGTCTGCTATTCCAGAATAGCAGTCATCATTAATCAACTGAGTGCTTGGACTTAGTAAACACCGGATATCTGCTGAAAGCTTGGATTCAGCAGTTCTTCTGGACTCTCTAAATTCAATGAACTTTTCAAGTTCAAGAGTCCTTTTACTGAGAGCTCATCCTCAGTATTTGTCGGGAATCTGCTGAGAGCTTGGACTCAGCAGTCAGGAGAGAGTAATTTGCTTGAATTTATTCACCATTTCACCATTCTAGCACTCTGCTTCCGACGGGGTTGGGAAGACCTTTGAGAAATTCCTATCATTTGATTTTCCTTTTCATTTCTTCAAAAAAATTTCATGGAAAATCATAAGTTTTTTTTTTGATAGGTTTCTTTACACAAGGAGTGTAATGATCTAGCATTTTGAGTTAGGCAATTATGTTGTTTGAGACAACAGACTATTGTTCTCAAAGCGAGCAACTTATTGATATCATTGATTTACAAGAGTTAAACTTCACAAAGTATAATACTACAAGTTTACAATGATCAATTTGTCTTCAGACTGCTCTAATAACGCCTTTGCTAGATCTACTCCTTCTTGGTCTTTCCCGTTCTCATTGCTGCAAGCCACCTTGCTTCCGCAGCAATGTGTTGTTGGATCTTGGGGAGATGTCCGTAGGCAAGTCATCATCTTCTTGTTGCCTCGATGACATCTCTATTCCAACATCTTCTATCTGCGGGAATCCAGTGCCAAGGATTGGACAATGTCCGAGACTTTATTTGGCTCAGTCTGAAGATTTGCCCACATGGATCTTCGAGCTCCGAGTGTCATGCTGGTATCATTACATCCTCTGAGGTGAGTATCACCAGTACCACCCGCAAGATTACTCTTCAGATGCTGAATTGATGATTCGTGTTGCATCTATTCCATGTGAGAGCCTTCCCTTGATATCTGCTTCTTCACCATTGCTATAAAGCTTGATCCTGGAAGAAGAGATGGGAAGTATCTAAATGGGCCCCTAAAAGCCTTGGCTGACAGGAACCAAGAAGGCTTTCCCATTCCTTGTGACTAAGGAATATCCATCTTCAGACCCACTTGACAAGTTTTTATCTCACCAACGAGAAAACTATCATGGCCTGACAGAATGGACCGCCTATCTCCGTTCGGTTCTAATATGAGAAAACTCATCATCCAAGGTGAACCGAGAATTGAGAGAGTCTTCTTAGATGTGATCTCTGTGAAGATTATGACTCTTCGTCTCAATTTGGAGACTTCCTAGTCACGTTGCTCGAACCCATTCTGAAGATATTTTGATGAAATGGTAAAGGACGTCATTTCTGATTTCTTCGAGCAGGGTTTCTGGAAAGATGTGAATGAAGGCAGAAGATAGATCTAGGGTTTCCAGGATTTGAGATATGGATTTCCAGAGGAAGACAACTTCTCTCAAATAGACGCAACCTCTCATAGAGACTCGATTTTCTAATTTCTTCATCTGCCTTGGGAAACGATGGTTTCGCTATAGCCTTTCCACATTGCGGCTATTTTCAGAACTGAATCGTCTCGAGCCTTTGAATGAGATCTTCGGTAATGATAGCGAATATGTATCGTCGCTTCGTCAATGATGATGATCTTAATTGATACGTCGGTTGTGTATCCCAATATTTGTTCCCATATCTGATCCCAAGATTGATTCATATTTGTATTCGTTCACCAGTCTTTTATGTTTTGCTGAGAGCTGGGACTCAGCAATCACCTGACTTATACTGCTGAAATCAATATTCTACTTTACTGATCATCTGGACTGCTGAGACTTGGGACTCAACAATCTTGCAATCTGCTAATATCAGTATCATGACTATAGAATTGCTGAGAGATGGGACTCAGCAATCTTCAAAAGAATATGTTTTTGAAGAGCGTGAGCTGGGACACACTCTTATTCTGCATGTTCAAAAGAATACCAATAACGTTTCTTCAAGAATAAAATGAGATCTGGGACTCATTATTCCATAACTTCATCCAATTCCAATAAGTCGAGCTTGAGACAAAGCTCTTTGAATCTGCTTTGTGCTAGAGGCTTGGTGAATATGTCTGCTAGCTGATCCTCTGTTCTGATGTAACCTACTGAGATATCCTTCGTTTCTACATGATCTCGAATGAAGTGATGTCCAACATCGATGTGCTTTGTTCGAGAGTGATGAACATGATTTTTTGTGATGCACATCGCACTATTATCGTCGCAGTAAATGGAAATGGAAATGCAACACTTGTGTTCAACAGCTGGCAGCAACTACGTGTTCTGCTTCCGTTGTGGATGTTGTTACGGATTGTTGCTTTTTGCTTAACCAGCTTATCAGTTTATGACCTAGGAATTGACATGTTCCGCTCGTACTCTTCCGGTTAATTTTGCAACCTCCAAAATCAGAATCTGAGTATCCTATGAGTGTGAGATCGTATGCCCTGGGATACCAATTTCTTAAAGATTTTGTTCCCTTTAGATACCTGAAAATTCTTCGAGCATACTCCATATGTGACTTCATTGGATTTGCTTGATATCTGACACATACTCCTACATCATATGAAATGCTTGGTTTGCTGGCTGTCAAGTATAGTAGTGATCCAATTATTCCTCTGTATGCCGTGGGGTCTACGGATTCGCCTTCTTAATCTATTGATATTTGACAAGCTGTACTCATGGGAATCCGCAGAGTCTTCGTCTTTTCTAGGCCAAATTTGCTGATGAGATCCTTCGTATACTTCTTCTGATGAATAAAAATCCCATCGTCTGATTAGCGAACTTGTAAACCTAGGAAGTAATTCATTTTCCCATCATACTCATTTGGAAGTTGGCTTGCATAAGCTGAGCAAACTTCTCGTAGAGACTTAAATTTCTTGATCCAAATATGATATCATCTACATAGATTTGGACAATTAAGATGTCCTTAGCATCTTTGTTCCACGTAGACTTCTTCTTTTAATTTGTCATTAAGGAATGCATTCTTGACGTCCATTTGAAATACTGTGAACCCATGATGAGCAGCATAATCTAGGAATAATCTGATTGCTTCCAATCGAGCTACTGGAGCAAAAGTTTCGTTGAAATCTATCCCTTCGCATTGCACATAACCTTTAGCAACTAATCTGGCCTTGTTGCGAACAACGAGTCCATTTTCGTCTCGCTTATTCTTGAATACCCATTTAGTTCCTATTACTGATTGATGTGTTGGACGATCGACGAGATCCCATACATGATTCCTTGTGAACTCTGATAGTTCCTCCTGCATTGCGTTGATCCAGTCTGCTGATTTGAGTGCATCTGCTACTTTGGTAGGCTTTTCTTGTGATATAAAGCTGGCAAGTAGTGCACTATGTCTGGTTCAGATTGGATCGACAATATCTCCTAGAATCGCTTGAGTAGGATGATCTCTTAGAAGCCATTTGGGTCTTTGAAGTTCTTCTACGTGAATGACTTGACTGCTGGATAGTCCGATGGGTTCTTCTGACACTGGTACATCAACAAGCTGTAGAGTCTCCAAGCTGTCTGCTACCATTGTTGAGTCATCTTCTGATGAAGGATTGTCTTCTGGCATTTTTTCTATTGGACTTTGTATTACTGGTTTAGTATTCCTATCTACAGCAGTCTGCTCTTAGATTTCTTAGCATGATTGTCTTCAGTAGATCTCTCGCCATTCTGGGAATCTTAAAATAGTTGAGCATTCTTATCTCCTCTAGTTCCCTGTTGATCTGTGAGCTCTTTGAGAGATTGTATGGTGGCCTCACCATTACCGATTGCATCACAGGACCTCTTGACTGTTGACTGATCAGTCGAGGTCTCCAGTAGAGATGATGATTCATTCATCAACCTAGTCGTATCATTCGCTTCACCTTCGGAAGTATTTGAGCCCGAAGTCCCATTGACATCATTGGTTTCATGAAACTCATCTCTTTGGCTTATGGTTCTGCGTACTCAAGTAGATTCATAAAAAATAACATTGCATGTTATCTCCACAAGTTTGATAGTCTTATTAAGTACTCTATATCCCTTATGAGACAGATGTCCATATCCTAGTTACACTCCATCGGCCTTGGGAGAAAAAGTACTTAATTTTGATTTTCTATTGTTATGGATATAACATGGCGAACCAAAAATACAAAGATGAGCTAAAGAAGGCTTACGACCATGATATACTTCATAGGGAGTTTTGTTGAAGCGAAAATTCAATCTGCTTTGATTTTGCGTGTAGCAAGCATTCATTACTGCTTTTCCCCAATATTTTGACTTAGATCCGTATCGGCAAGCATTGTACGCATGGCTTCTTTAAGGTTCTGTTCCTTCTTTCTGCCAAACCGTTGTGCTAGGGTGTTCTTGCAGTGGACCTTTCATGTCCTATCCCAGCATTGGCGCAGAAGTCCATCAATGCTCCATTGCAAAATTGTTATCCTTTTGACAGTGAGCTCCTTGTTGTTTTGAACTCCAATTATTAGCTCCGGAAGAATAGTTTTCACTTCGTCCGTGCTTTTGAGTAACCTCACCCATGTGTACCTGGAATAGTCATCAATAACTACTAGAGTATATAGTTTGTTACCTAAAGTGGGTTGTTTCACAGGGCCGAATAAATACATGTGCAACAACTCAAGAATTCTGTTTGAGGTGGACTTTTCTAGATTTCAATTAAAGGACGCTTTGGTTTGCTTTCCTTCTTGACAGGCTCTACATATTCCTTCCTTCTTTAAGGTTTCTTTAGGTAAACCTGCAACAATGTTATTTGTAGCAATATAATTGATGGTTTTAAAGTTCAGATGTGTTAGCCATTTTTGTGCCATAGCTAGTTTGTTTCTTTCTTGTTGAATGCTATGAAGCACGATACTTGTTAACCACTTTCCCAATCAGCAGTGTAGAGTCCTCCTTTTTTTGATTCCTCCAAGCTTTACTTCACTGGTGGCTCTATCTGCAACTTCGCAACATGTGTCAAAGAAGGAAACAATATATCCATTTTCACTTAACTGACTGATGCTCAGTAGGTTGTGCTTGAGATTATGGGTGAGGGCAACGTTGATTATTCGCATTCCATTTAGCTCGATGCCGCCTCTTCTGATTACTCTGGCCTTGGAGTTATCACCAAATAAGACTAAGGCTCCTCGGAACTTGCGAAGTTCTGTGAAGATCTCTTCATCTCCTGTCCTGTGACCTGAGCATCCACTGTCTAAGATCCATTCTTTGAGTTTTCTTGATAATCTTTTTTCTGAACCCTGTTCCTGCAAAACAAAGAAGTTATATTTTTGGTACCCGATCAATTATGGGTCCTGCAGGATTAGTTTCTTTATTATTCCCCTGGGAATCCAGATTTTAGTGATTTTGATGTTTCTCTTGTCATCATGTTGATGGATTTATATACTGAAAGCATTATGATTGGTATATTATGTACAAGGTCGATTGGTTAATATACTGGGAGTTATAAATGTTGTATGTTCATCTCCTATCTGAATTAAGAAACATGTGTCGCAAACACAATTATCCTCTTATCTCATCGATAGGGAGATCATACGGTGTGTAGTAGATCACAGAAAACCGTATAGATCGTTTGACCTAGCGATATATAAATGGTTATCACAGATGAGACAGTTCTAATATAAACTGTCGGTGTAGGCTGCAGCATACGCGGTAATAAGCATCTTATCTTGGATGGCTTGGTATGCTGGTGTGGGGCACACATTGATAAGGACCTAAGTTGAGATCGATTCTTTTATCTGACATTAAAAGAATCCATATCTCTATGGCTTGATGATATCCTAAACCTAAATGAAGATACAGAAGTATATGAAGATTGTGTATCACTTTAAGTTGCAATGAAAGGCTCTAGTTGAGCTTGTATATCTGTATCTTGGGTGATAGCAGTTTGTGTGTCACTGTCTGGTACCGGAACTAGGTAACCACATTCAGTATAGGATGGTGACTTTCGCTGAGCAGCTCAAAAGGTTCGTTATGCTAAAGTCCTGCAGGCTGATTAACCTCAAAACGTGGTAGCAAATAGGTAGGACAATATTGATTCTTTGGTGAAATGAATCAATATTAATTAATTGATTATATTATGGGTTGAATATGGGAATTAATTAATTGATAGGCCTTATTTTCTATTTGCATTCTGGTCCCTGGTCTGGCCCATGAAAACTCTGGCCCAATAGAAGTCCAGTATTTTCCTATAAATAGGCAATAGTTCCTCAGATCTCAACACACCAGAAGATCATATGTTGCACACAGCAAACCAGTATTTGGGAGCTGTGGTGATAGACTAGATCAGAGAAATGAGGAGGAAATTCAGCTTCTCAACCGGGCAAGGAATCCGAAGAGAATTTTCATCAGATATTCGGATTGAGTTGGGATACAGATCAAAAGATCAGATTAGGAGGATTATCTTCTTTCTTCTCTCTCCTTCTTGTTTTCAAAAAATTGTATACTAATTTTCATAGATTTTATTCCTCAATCTGTTAGCAATTAATCTTTGTGCGCGGGAAATGAGATCAAGATCAAATCTCAACTCACTCGTTCTTCAGGCTTCTACAATCCAGGAATTCCGCATAAATCCCCTTAAGCATAATCAATAGGAGCATGCTAGGAATATTCATAGGCATAGCAATTTATTTTTGATATTCCAATTAACTATCCTTGGCAAATGGACTTCGTGATTCAATTCTCAAATCCCTTCAATTGGTATCAGAGCCAGGTTCATTAATTGACTCTATCGAAAAAAATAATATTGCCTATGATTTGCATGATGATTATTATTGAATGATTGCATGTATGGGTTTTGGATTGTATGTTTGTGTTTTTTTGTCCTCGTGGTTCTTCAGTTAATCCGTCCATTTATAAGGATTCGTTTTTCACCCACGAGATAAATCCATGGTTAGATTTCAATTCCAAATTGTATTAAGATGTAATTCAATGTAATTTTTTCAAATTTAAAATTAAATCTGTAAAACAGAGAACGAAGAACACGAAGAATGAGGGAAGAACGAAGATCGAAGGATCGCATGACGCATCATGGTGGGGCACGATGGCACCGGCACGAGGGACGTGCACGGCGGTCGTGAAACCACGGAGGCATGCCGGTGGCGCACACAGCGAACGGCGAGGCAGGCCGCAGATAGCGCGGCAGCACGCGGTGGAACCCTAGGTTCTACGCGGCCGCGCACAGCATTCAGCAACCCGCTCGATGGCGCGGCCGTGGAGGCATGATGCGGGCACCAACGGTGGCAGCAAGGGCTGGGGAGTCATGGTAGGCGCGACACAACAGATAGGTGCGCGCGGTGGCGTGCGCAGGTGCAGCGAGGCTCTATGGGTGGAAGGCAGCGGCGGCGATGGTCGGTGTCGACGGCACGGCTGTGGCATTTGCAAACCCTAGGGTTTGCGGCCGCAGCAGGGGTGCGCATCTTCACCGTGCCCTGCATGTGATTCCGCAAGCCTGGATGGTCGACGATGAGGAGAAGAAGGTGACGGCAGTTTGGGCGATGGTCGGGTCAAGCCGGGGCGGCGGCATGCGAAACGGGCGACGGTCGGAGAAAGCAGATCACGGGCTACGATCGCGCGACGTGCATGCTCGATTGTTGCACAATTTCGGTAGCCCTCACAGCGGCGGCGGGATGCCGGCGGCGGTGGTTCTCCGCTGGTGGCCCATCGGGCCGAGTTCTCGCGGGATATCGGGCTTGCAATATGTGCCCGACCCACGATTTGGTTAACTGGCCCAATTGTCCTATTTTCTGATGGATCAAATCTTGGAAGCCCAATTTTCAGAAAATAAATTCAGATCACAGTCCAAGTAGTGGGAGCCCATTTGAAGATCTGTGAAATAATTCCAAAGTGTAATAGATAGGATTTCTTAAAACAAATATTTAATTCATGTGAGAAGTGGGAGTTCATGCGTAAACTTCTACATGGGTAGCTTGCGTATTGAGTTTTCATAAGTTCTCTAGGGATTGAATTAAGTGAGACAACCTTATTATACGGGATCCAGTGGGTCCCAGCAGATCCTTATATGGGAGGGTTGGCTTGTGTGGTAAGCTAGCTTAGATCTTATCCAGAGTATAACTCATTTGTGATGTCCCTTCTCAGTAGGATAATATGGTCTTAAGTTAGTCTCCAATTATTAATTCCATTTTTCTAAGGAACCCGGGCATGGATTGGAATTAAAGGACTGGAATTGAAAGATGTAGCCTGGTTAAGTGTTTTGTTGTAAACGTCCACATGTGTGGCTTGCAATAGTAATACTTAGGCAATTTGGAGGAAACATTAATATTGTTTTATCATAAGGTTTCAATATTTAATTGTTTCAATTGCTTGCGACTATGTTTTTTAATTTCTACTTTAATTTATTGTTTTCAGACATGTCTACTGCTCATATTGTTAACCTCTTATCATCAAACCCTTTAACTGGTCCGAATATTCATGAATGGAAATTTTGCCTGATGGAACTACTCTGAACTACAAAACATGCCTATATACTTTGCATGGACCCACTGTCTCTTCAGTATTGGGATTGTTCTGGCTATGAGCGAGAATTCTATGAATGATGGAAAGCTTCTGATGAGTTTACTCGCTATCTCATCATAAACAATCTTTCTAGAGAATTAAAGCCCAAGTACAGAAAATACCAAAGTGTTGTTGAGATATGGAAGGAACTTGTGAAAGACCTGGTTTGCAAGAAAATGACTGAGGGAAATTCGTTGGCTATACACTTTGTTAGTATGATGAAAATTATGAAGAAATATAGAAAGAGAGGTGGACGAATCAATAAGCTGGGAGAAATAAACATCGTCCTGCACTCTCTATCTGATTCTTATAATGGTTTCATCAAGTCTCTCGGTGGCAGGCGCGAGTTTCCTCTATATAAGTTACTCAGAGCCCTGTTGCGAGAGGAGTCTGACATGATAGCACTCAAGTTAGCTCCAAGTTTTTTAGCTTTTGAAAAGGCAATTGCTGAAGCAAAGGAAGTACTTAAAAGGTTAGATGAAGAAGATAAGGCAAAAGCCATCACCAGGCAATGCAGACGCAAGCGAAGTGAAGTAAATTGTCTAGTGCCTAGCACCGATAGACGAGGTACGTCATGTGCATTTCTAATGGAAACATGTTTAGCATCAGTTTCTACCCATTCTTGGGTAGTGGATACTGGAGCTTTTGATCATGTTTGTTATACTTTGCAGGGGTTCAGGCCGACAAGGCAGCTGATGTATGACGAGATTACCATCTCAATGGGCAGTGGAGAGCGAGTCTCAACAGTAGCCATTGGAGATTTTACTTTATGCTTTGAAAACAATATTTTGATTTTGAGAGATGTTTTATATGTGCCAATTTTTCGGCAGAACTGAATTTCAGTTTCCAAGTTATTTAGTGATGGATATTCCGTTATTTTTGATAGTGGAGTTTCTATCATTGGGAATAACGGTGTTATCTGTCATGTTAAACTGATTGACTCTCTCTATATTATTGATTGTATGCATAAATCTTCCATGAATGTTGCAAACTCATCTAATAATAATAATCATTCAAAGAGAAAGTTTTCTTCCAATGAAGATCAAACATATCTCTGGCACTTGAGACTAGGTCACATCAATCTAAAGAGGATTAAAAGATTTGCATGCGATGGGCTCTTGGATTCTTTTCAAGTGGTACCACATCAAATCTATGAATCCTGTGTAGAGGGAAAGATTACGACCAGGCCTTTTAAGGCAAGTCAGTCTCGAGCAAAGGATGTGTTAGAATTGATCCACTCTGACTTATGTGGACCAATGTCCACGCAAGCTCGTGGAGGTTATGAGTACTTTGCCACATTCATTGACTATTACTCAAGATTCAGATACGTCTATTTGCTTCTCCACAAGTCTTAATGCTTTGAGAAATTCAAAGAGTTTAGGGCTGAGGTAGAAAAGAAGCTAGGTAAGACTATCACGACACTACGATTACATTGTGGTGGAGAATACCTTAGTAACGAGTTCTTGCAGTACTTGTCAAACAACGGGATTGCATCCCAGTGGATTGCACCAGGAACCCCTCAACAAAATGGTCTAGCGGAAAGAAGAAATAGAACTATCTTGGAAATGGTCAGGTCGATGATGAGTTATGCAAGCTTGCCGATTTTGTTTTGGGGATATGCCTTAGAGACAGTGGCCTATTTGCTTAACCTAGTACCTTCTAAATCAGTTCCTAAAACGCCTCTGGAACTTTGGTATAGGCGAAAGCCAAGTTTGAACAGAGTGAGGGTTTGGGGTTTTCCAGAATATGTGCAGACAAAGGAACCTGATAAGTTAGAAAGTAGGTGTAAACTGATGTTGTTTGTAGGATATCCCAGACAAATGAAAGGTGGTTACTTTTATTGTCCAGAGAATCAGAAAATGGTTGTCAATACCAATGCAGGATTCTTGGAGGACGAATATGTAAGAAACCACAGATCTAAGAGTGAAATTATCATCCACGAGCTTGAGGATATGAAAGTGATTCCATCAGGAAAGTCCAGGGTTGTGGTAAATCCACCTGTAATAGGTGAGGCAATACCAACAGTACCATCAATGCAAGAGATGGGACCAACGAGTATTGTGCCAACTACTGACACGGCTCAGATGCCTCGTCGCAATGAGAGGGTTGTCCACCAACCCGAGAGGTATAAGTTCATGGGAGAGTCCTCTGACTTGATCCCAGAAAGCGGACTGGATGATACCGATCCCTGGACGTATGACGAGGTGGTATCTGATTAAGATGCAGACAAATGGCTGATCGTCATGGATTCGGAAATAGAATCCATTACGGCTATGGATGTATACCAGAAAACTGATTTGCCAGATGGCTATCGAGCCATAGGGTGCAAATGGGTATACTAAAGAAAGAAAGGAGCGAATGGTGAAATTTAATCTTTCAAAGCAAGGCTGGTGGCGAAGGGTTATAGTAAAAAAAAAGGTGTAGACTATGACGAGACCTTCTCACCGGTAGCCATGCTTAAATCCATTCGTATAATCCTAGCCATAGCAGCACATAAGGACCTAGAGATCTAGAAGATGGATGTCAAAACCGCATTTCTAAACCCGTACCTTGAAGAAGGTAGGGACATCTATATGCAACAGTCAGAAGGTTATGTGCAGAGGGGCGAAGAACATTTGGTCTGGAAGCTAAATAAGTCGCTGTATGGACTTAAACAAGCTTCACAGTCATGAAATCTGCATTTTGATGAAGTGATTAAATCTATGGATTTTCACAATGTTCAAACGAGAGTTGCGAGTACCGTCTATGTGTCAGCGGAAGCGTGGTGTTGGGCATAAAGGGGTGGTTATCCGAACAGTTTCATATGAAGGACATTGGGAAGGCAGGATACATCCTTAGGGTAAAAGTAGTGCGGGAGCGCAATAAGAGGATATTGACCTTGTCTCAAGGGTCATATGTGGATATGGTGATTGCTCGTTTCAGCATGCAAACTACCAAAAAATGTCTGTTACCCTTCAGACATGGCATACATCTTTCCAAGGATCAGTGTTCGGTTACACAAAAGGAGAAAGATGAGATGAGCAACGTGTCGTATGCATCGGTCGTGGGAAGCCTCATGTATGTACGAGGACAAATATCTACTTTGCTGTAGGCATGGTAGCAAGATACCAGTCTAACCCTGGACAAGTGCATTGGACCGCGGTAAAGCACATACTCAAGTACTTGAAATGGACTAGAGAATATTATCTCGTCTATCAGTGTGAGGAGTTGTGCCCTGTGCATTTTACTGATTCGGATTTCCAGGCAAATTGAGATGAAAACAAGTCCACCTCTGGCTATGTGTTCACATTGGGAGGTGGGGCCATATCATGGAGGAGTGCAAAGTAGAAGTGCATTGCTGAATCTACCATGGAAGCAGAATATGTGGCAGCTTCTGAAGCTTCGAAAGAAGCAACATGGTTTCGAAACTTCCTTCTAGAGTTGGACGTGATTCCTAAGTTGCCCAAGACCATCACGGTATATTGTGATAATTCGGGAGTTGTGGCTAATTCAAAGGAACCATGAACTCACAGAGCAACAAAACACATTGAAAGGAAGTACCATATTATACGAGAAATCGTAGCAAGGGGTGATGTGCTAGTAGAGAAGATTGATACAAAAGATAATCTAGCAGATCCATTCACAAATGCTCTGTCTCAGAAGGTCTACGAGATGCATGTACGTAACCTTGGGCTGAGGGTAAAGTCAGCCACATAGAATGATTGTTGTAATAACTAGATTAGTTTAGATGCGTTATACTCTAGAAATCACCTGTACAATGCTTTGAGTATAAGTGGGAGATTGATGGATTTATATACTGAAAGCATTATGATTGGTATATTATATACAAGGTCGATTGGTTAATATACTGAGAATCATAAATGTTGTATGTTCATCTCCTGATTGAATTAACAAACATGTGTCGCAAACAAAATTATCCTCTTATATCATCGATAACGAGATCATACGGTGTGTAGTAGATCATGGAAGATCGTATGAATCGTTTGCCCTAGCGAGATATATATGGTTATCACAGCTGAGACAGTTCCAAGATAAACTGTCGGTGTAGGCTGCAACATATGCGGTAATAAGCATCTTATCTTGGATGGCTTGGTATGCTGGTGTGGGGCACACATTGATAAGGACCTAAGTTGAGATCAATTCTTTTATCTGACATTAAAAGAATCCATATCTCTATGGCTTGATGATATCCTAAACCTAAATGAAGGCATAGAAGTATATGCAGATTGTGTATCACTATGAGTTGTAGTGAAAGGTCGTCTTGTTTAACAATCTATAGCTTTTGTGAGAAGGATGTCCATATCCAAGGAACACACCTTCATCAGACTTTGGCGAAAAAGTGGTATCAATATAACATGTTGAACCGAAAGCACGGAGATGAGTAAGAGAAGGCTTACGACCGTTTTACACTTCCTCCTTTCTACAAGACCATTATGCTGGGGTGTCCTAGCAGTTGATTTCTCATGCCCGATTCCAACTTCGGCGCAAAAATCCATTAGAATGCCATTGCAAAATTCAGTCCCGTTGTCCGATGTTATCCTCTTAACGGTGACCTCTTTGCTATTCTGCTCCTTGAGGATCAGCTCTGGTAGGATGTGCTTTACTTCATCCTTGGTCCTTAGCAGTCTGACCCACGTGTAACTGGAGAAATCATCAACAACCACAAGAATATAAACCTTTTCACTTACAGTGGCTGGAGTGATCGGGCAAAATAGATCCATGTGCAAAAGCTCAAGGATTCTTTCAGAAGTGGCCTTCTCCGGGTTCGTCTTGAAGGATGCCTTTGTCTGCTTTCCTTGCTGGCAAGCTTTGCATACGCCTTCCTTTCTGAAGGTCGCCTCAGGAAATCCTACGACAAGTTGATGCTTGGCTAGGTAGTTAATGGTTTTAAAGTTCAGATGAGTTAACCTCTTGTGCCATAGCCAATTTGTCTCTTACTTCTTGAATGCTACGAAGCATGAATGTTGTTGGCCGCTTTGCCAATCAACAGTGTATAGGCCACCCTTGCGGATGCCTCTTAGCTTCACTTCACCTGTAGCACTGTCAACAATCTCACATCCAGTGTTAATGAAATATACAGTGTACCCATTTTCACATAGTTGGCTACTGCTCATTAGATTGTGCTTGAGGTTGGAGACGAGAGCGACATTGATGATTCTCATTCCATCTTGCTCAATGCATCCTCTTCCAATCACTTGTCCTTTTCTGTTATCACCAAACATGACTGTGGGGCCGTAATTTCTTTGAAGTTCTGAGAACAATTCTTCTTGCCCCGTCATGTAGCCTGAGCAGCCACTATCTAGGATCCATTCATTTGACATGCCAGATGTCTTAGCTCTAGGATCCTGTTCCTGCAAAAATCAACAATCTTGTTTAGGTACCTGCTTAGCATCGGGTCCTACATGATTAGCATGGATCATGGTCCATTTTGGAACCCACATCTTAGTGATCTTCAAGATTTTCTTCTTGACATCAGTCTTAGCAACTTTCTCGACCTTAGTTGGATAAGCAAATTTTGCATAATTCGAACGAGGTGGAGTAGTGTGCATAGCCTTCATAGTCCTTTTGAAAGGAAAACAGTTGGACTCAGGCATCATATAGGTATTCCTCCTATGTGGTGTGTACTTAGGATACTGTGGTCTTACAAATTGGTATGCAATCTGCTTGCCCCTATTGAAGGAACGATTTGCTATCCTAGCATTGGATGCACAATTGTCAGCATTTATCCTGGTCACTGCTGAGTGTGGCCTAGCAGGCACTCTCTGGGTACTCTGCTGAGATCCAGCAGATGCATGCTTAGCAGGCATTCTCTGGGTACTCTGTTGAGATCCAGGAGATTTATGCTGCTTACGCCAATCTTTCTGCTTAGCCATTGACAACTCAGCAATTGTCTTACCTTTCTCAGCATTGACTTTTCCAGCAGAAACGAATGAAATATTTTTGTGCTTAGAAAATTCAGCATTCTTACTCAAAACTTCCTTAGAGGATTTTCCTACGACTTCAACACACCCAAGACCGAATCCAGATTTATCAGAATGTTTTCTTTGTTGGCTAACAATGGCACTTAGAACTGCCTTGCTGGATGTGTAAGCACAGATGCAATCCTCCTTAGGTTTGTTCTTCAAGGCTAGATTCTCTTTTTCAATAATTTGAAAATTTTCCGCAAACTTAGAGTAATCAGCTTTGAGTTTCAAAAGTTCCTCACTATCAGACCTTTGTCATTCGACTTCCTCGGTCAAAGATGTAACTTTGAGTTTCAGTGAGGTATTCTATCCCACAATAGCATTTTTTATCTCGTACATTTTTGAAAACTCTATTGAAAGCTTAGTGATATAATCATCCTCAGAATCTAAAAAAGAATCCTCCGATTGATGCATGATTGCTGAACTAGTAATGCTAATAGAATGTACCTCCTGAGCATTGAGTGCTAGAGCCGACTCAGCATTTTGCTCAGCTTCAGCATCCTGATCATCAACAATATCCGCCATAAGGACCAGCATGGCCTCCTCAACATCCGTTTATGATAAATAGTATTCCTCATCATTATCAGGGATGTCGGGCACCTCTGTCCTGGTTAGCAGCGCTCTGGTGACTGCTTTGACAGCTCTCCTCTCAAACCTTTGCTTGTGGCACTCCGTATCCTCCTTGCTCACCTTAGGACACTCGTGCTTTAGGTGATCTGACGAATTGCATTCGAAGCATGTCCTAGGCTTCCTTTCTGCTGATCGGGAGGAGGATGTGAGCTTAGCTTCTTTGGCTTCCTTCTCTGCTTTTGCTTCCAGCATGAGCTTTTGAAGCTTTCTCATCTGCTCTTCGAGCTCACTGATCTTGAGATCTACATGCTGTGAGCTTGAGGTTGAGGCAACCTCCATTGCTGGTGAAGCTGGTGCAGATCTTTCATTGTTGTGGAAAGGCTTTCTTGGCTTCAACTTTCCAGCATCTTTCTTAGCAAAATACGCTAAAACCTCTGAGTTTACAGTGTTTGTTGATGAAGTTTGAACAGCAGTTGCTTCGTTCTTTTTCTATTGCTGTATTATAAACTCGTGAGCTTTAAGTTGAGCAAATACCTCAGATGTGGACATTTTGCTGAGGTCTTTCTCACTCAGACTCGTCATCTTCATGAACCAATCACTCCTTGGAAAGAGTTTGGAGATGATTTTATTGTTCATTTTTCCATTGTCATATGTCTTTTCCAAGTTTCATAGCTCTCCAACGATGGTGTTGAATCTTTCTTCCATCGCTTGATTGGATTCACCTGCAAGCATAGAGAAAGACTCATATTTATCAATGGCTACCTCGAGTTTATTTCTCTTCATTAGGTCTGTCTCCTGGGAAGATGCGCACACAAAGTCCCACGTCTCCTTAGCCGTGTCAAAATCTAGAGCTTTGTCTGCCATCAACAGGGGTAGACATTCAAGTATGAGCTTCTTTGCTAGATACTCCAATTGAGCTCTTTTCTTATCTTCGACCGTCCATTCATCGAACGTCTTCTTGACCTTTGAAGGTGGTCTTGGTTGCCCCCTCAGCAACTGCTTTCCGAATCGGCACGCCTTACAGACTCCCTCTTTTTAGAACTTTTTTGTGTGACAGTCCTTCAACTAGATTATATTTTGCCAGATGTTTGACTGAGTTGAAGTGTAGATAACTCTGTCTTTTGTGCCACAACCAGTTTACTCCTTCCGTCGAACTGTGTGCCATGAGGCAGGTTCCTTCTTCTCCTCTAGACCAATCCACAATGTAGAGACCTCCTTTCCTAATTCCTCCAATATTGATCTTATTGGTCTTCTTATCTATGACATAGCACCCTGATTCTTCAAAACTGACGGTGTAGCCACTTTCGCTCAATTTGCTGATGCTTAGTAGATAGTGCTTTAGGCTAGTGACCAAGGACACGTTCTTGATGATTATTCCTTTCCGTTCCACACATCATTTCCCAATTACTAGTCCTTTGAAATTGTCACCAAATGTGACTGATGGTCCTTCACAAATCGCAAGGTTTGTAAGAGTTCCCTTTCTCCAGTCATATGTGTTCAACACCCACTGTCGAGTATCCATGTTCTTTCTTTCTTCCTTGACTAGCATATTTTTACCTGCAAGATAGAAAAAATAATCTTTAGGTCCCCGAATCATTTTGGGTCCTGCAAAGTCAATTTTCTAGATCCATCCTTTTGGTATCCAAATTTGTTTCACTTTTAGAGTTCGTGAAACTGAGTCATTTTCGAATGACTGATTAACCTTTCTCCTAAGGTAATGTATGCTATTTGGATGCATGTGGGAAAAAGTTGTGGAGTGTGAACTCTTTCTGAACCTATTGTTCTTGAAAGAGTCTCGAGAAGTAGTTCTCAGGTGGTTAGCCGTCATAGTCTTGGGAAAGTAAAACTGTCTTGACTCAGGCTTTGAATAGGTGTTCGTCCCATTCGGATAGTTGTTATAACGAACCTGAGTTCGATTATAATTTCTTGGATTTCTATCCAATTGACGAACCGAATTCCTAGCAGCATGTACATGTTGCACAGTCATTTTTCTGTAGGGTTTGAGTCTACGATAGACAACACGAGTTGCCATTAAAGAATTTCTTGCCAAGGATCGTTCTTAGGATACTAGGAACAAATTTCAATTAAATAAATCATGCGAATCTATGCATGCTCCTACAAAATTAATTGCAGAGGATGGATTAGAGAATATCTGATTTCACCGTTTGATCTACAGATCTAGATCAGAGCCAACAACGATGAAATAGCCTTAGATCTGAGATAGAATGCCGGCGAAGGACAGTGGTTCCTACAGATCTAATCTTCTGATCTGTTCCTTGCTCTTTGGAAATCTGGTGAGGATTATCTACCAAGTTGAATCCGAGATCCGGAGAAATCGATCAGTTTCTCCCTCAGATAACCGCTGCCACTCTCTCTTAATTTTCAATATACTGAAACCCTAGTTATCACAACTTATTGATATTATAGAGAGAAGGCCTATATATATTGTTAGGGTTTTGAGAAACCCTAACCCTAATGGGCTGTGAGCAATTAATGGGCCAGACCAGGGATCAGATGCAAATAATAAAGTGGGCCCTCTTTATTAATTAATCCTTCCTTGTTCAACCCAGATCATAATTAATTAATAAAACATTGTTTTAACCTTCACCAAGGTAACAATGCTGACTCGCCCCTTTATTACCACGTTATTAGGAACGAGTTGCACCAAACTAACATGATCCACATATTTAAGGTTTTAGACATTCATTAATTAATTTGGCTTATGACAATCAGCCACAATTAATTAATCTCTTATTTCCTGAGTAATGCCACTCACCTCTTTTCACTTATGCCTGAATTAAATAATTCAACCTGCAGGGTTTAGCATAATGATCCTTGTGAGCTCCTCAGGGAATGTCACCATCCTGAAATGGATATGCTTACCTAAACGTCCAGACTAAGCAGGCCACACACAAATTGCCAACACCCAAAATACGGGTATAAGGGTACATGTAAGACTCGCCACCATGGTAAATCAAAGTGAGGTCAATCTGTGTGTGCCCCTTATCCTTCAGTTAGGTTTAAGATCATAGGAAGTATGTTAGGGATCTGGCTCATTCATATGTCAATGAGAATGGCGCATCCCACTGTTGATCCCATAAATACATAACCATGTACCGACACATCAAGTAGCTAGGATAAGCCCACTTATGAACCGATGTGCCGCAGCTTAGACCGACAGCCTATCCAGGGACCGTCTCAGTTGTGATACTGTTTATATCTCGCTAGGTCAAATGATTCATATGATCCTCTGTGATCTCCTACACACCATATGATCATCCCTATAGGCGAGATAATAGGATATTATGGTTTGTTGTATGTTTGTTCTATCAGATAGCGAGTATTGTTGCAGCAACATATATGAAGACCAGTGTACAAAACACTTAATCATATATGCTTTCAGTATATAATCCCAACATTTTCTTGGTAAAACTAAATTCCTTGCATATGGAACATTACGCTTATTTAGTTTCGAAGGAAGGTAAGTTTTTCTCTCGATAGTTGGTTTGAACAATTTACAAACTTTGTGAACTCCCTGTCGAGATGCAAATTTTGGATCAGTTTTTTACCAGCATTTGGTCTTTTCTTTTTGCTTAACTAGCACTTGGGATTTGACTTTTCCTTTTTCCAACATAATGCCTAAACTAAGTTTGGCTTTGACAGAGCCTATAGGAGTTTTCTTAATTTTTGAGGTAGATGCATGTTCGCTCAAAACCTTTTTACTTTTGTGCTCCATAAAACCAATTTCGTGTTTATCGGATGGTTGTTTTTGAGCATTTAGAATTTCATCTAATCTTCTTGAGCTCTTTTTGAAGGTGCATTCACATGGAGCAGGCTCAGTTTTCTTCAAGGAATCATATTCTTTTGAAATATTTTCAAAATGTTTAAGGAGTTTTGAATGTTCTTCCTTGAGTTTTTCATAATCCTCACTGATTGACCTCATCTTTGCAACTTCATCGGTCAAAAATGAAATCTCTGATTTCAGTGAGGCGCTTTCACTAACTAAAACCTTTTTAATCTCATGAAAATTTTCAAATTCTTTAAAGATATTTTCAAGAGATACGTCCTCTGAACTTGAGCGACAAGGTTCAAAGCTCTCTTCTTCAAATGAAGATGCTAAAGACAGAGGTAGATGAGTTGTTACCAAAATCTCGCTGGTTGATGCATCGATCTCATCATCAGTGACATCTCCATCAACTGCTACCATGTAAGCTAGCAGTGCCTCCTCATCATTCTTGTCCTCCGAGATGTAATAGCCGTCATCAAAATCTGGAATGTCTGGCACTTCAGTTCTGGATAGCATCGCCTTCGCTACAGTTTTCGAGGTTCTCATCTCAAATACTTTCCTCAGTTTGTCTCTCTCATCTTAAGAAATTAGAGGACATTCGTACTTCCGGTGGTCTGGAGAGTTGCATTCAAAACATGAGCATGGATCTCTCTTGGTAAATCTTTGCTCACTGGTCTAAACTTCCTTTCCTTTAGCTTTGGCCTTCTCAAGAAGTATGGCCAGGTTCCTCATCTGTTCTTCCAATTTTTCATGTGATTGCTCAATTTCTCTCTTCACAACTTAGTTAGAGGTGTCCTTCACTGGAGTAGACTGATGGGCAGTTTTGTCGAACTGAACTGGCTTCTTCTGACGTCTCTGAAAGTCTCTCTTTACAAATAATTTGACGCCATCATTTGCTGCTGAGTTAGGGGTTCTAACTACTTCATTCTTGTTCACCATTTGAATATCCCATTCATGGGCTTGAAGCTCAGCGAACAGTTCTTTTATGGACATCTTCAAGAGATCCATTGTCTTTAAGCTGGTGGTTTTGTCAAACCAATCTTCTTTCGGCATTCTCAAAAGAATTTTGGCATTCATGTCAGCCGCACTTTCTTCTCTTCCAAGATTTTTCATTTCGCTGAGGATGGCATTGAATCTTGCTTCCATCGATTTGATTGATTCACCCAATAACATCTGGAAGGATTCATATTTTTTCAACCACCACTTTCTTCTAGTTGCGCTTCGTTGCTTCAGTTTCCTTTGTGAGGTTATTTATCCAGTCCCATAATTCTTTGGCACTGTTGTTATCTACGGCTTCCTCCATGAGAGAATCCGGCAGCGACCGCAGGAGCATTTCTTGTGCAATGGGATCCAGCTGAGCGCGTTTCTTATCTTCAAGTGTCCATTCTTCCAGTGGTTTATCTAACATTTGTACACCACCTCCTTGGCCATCTTGTCCTCTAACTGGGATACAGATCTTCTGAATCTTCAGAGGTCCATTCTTTATAACTTCATCGTTTTCTGGATGCTGACTCCTCAATAAAATGAGGGATCTCTTCTTCCATACTTTGAACTTATCTGGGTTATACTTGGGAAGACTAGGATAGTTCATCATTATCTTAAAATAACTTGCTCGCTAATCACACTTGACAAACAATTAAGAGTGCAATGAAATATGGATCTGGTCCGAAGCGACTCAAAACAGGACAGTCAAGAAAGACCAACCTGCTCTGATACCACTTCTTGGTCCCTAATTAGAGATATCTTAAATGTGCAGTGGAAATATTACTAGGGTTTTGCACTCTAAAACTAAGGGGGGGGGGGGGTCAGTTTTCCAATAGGTCTTATAAAAACTGAGTTTAGCTTGCAGTTTAAATAAATAGCTATTAGATATACACTTCAACACTTTTAGAGAAGTGTTGAAGGTTTTAAAGCATAATTATAAACTGAGTAATGCAAGAAATAAACGAAAACTGTAAATGACACACGATATTATAGTGGTTCGGATCCTAAAGTCCTACGTCACTTTTCAGAAATAAATCTGGTAATTCACTAAGAGAATGAAGTACACACTTCTCACGATCTATAGCCAATCTCCACGAAAGCCAACATTCGCAGCAAACTGGATCACTCGCCCAGGAAAAAGTTCTTCACTCCTTCTTCAATTCTTCGAAGCCTCTCCAAGTCTTCTCTGAACTGGCACTCGTCGAAAATGGATTGAGGACACACCTCCCTTCTCCTTCTCCAGTGGGTGGATGGTTGAGTTCTTCCCAGAACAAAAAGAGGTTGGCAAACGCCCGTGATAACCTGGTCTCCTTAGAGATTCAGGCTGCTGTGTTCTCACTTGAAAAGTAAAAACACCAAGAGGGTAGACTAAGTCGAAAGACTTAATTCTCGTGTACACAGAAGTCTCACAGTGAATCTCGGAAGATTCCTTGAGCAATAAATCCTCGTGTTTAATAAATGAACCACAGAGTAACGGTCGTTCAGTTGAGAGCATTAAATGTGTTTTTTAGTTTTAAATTCGGCAGAGTAATGGCAAGCTTTTAATGTGTCGAAGAACTTCTTGTCTCTCTGATTTTCCTGCTATTTATAGACGAGACTTTGAAAAGTAGCCGGTAGAGACAAGGTAGATGTTGTCCAATCGGCGGCCTTACTTTTTGACGTCGCAGACCTGCTCCTTTGCTTTTTCTGTACGCAACCATGCTTTTTCTGAGACAGTTTTGTACTTGTTGTGTCAGACTCAAACAACGTTAGACTTTAGTCATAACTCTCTGATTCCTTATTCCTTATCATTGAGACTCCAACACTCTTTACGACTGTTTAGCTCCTTATTTTTCACGTGCTCTCGACCATGTGAATCCGTTTGTGTTGAAACTGGGAGGTACCCTCGACAGTTTTTCATATCTTTGTTTGCGAAAACTGTTTCCACAATTTTCAGCACTTTTCTGTCATTGGCATTTCCAAAATGCATGCGTAGTTATCTTTCTCATTAACCAATTTAGCTCTCGCAGATTTCTGGAGTTCTTCTTGATTCGTCTTCACAGTTCTTTCTTCCATGAGGCTCCTCGAATTATCTTCCCAGTTTTTGGCTGAATGCTTCCTGAGTCCTATACAAGGATTATAGAAGTAATGACTCTAGACCTAGGCATTCAGTTTTGACACATCAAAATATCAAATTAGAGGTGGGATTTACATATCAATTCCTAACAGTTCCCATTTTCACCCACGATCAAGGAATAAATTGTCAACATGTCTTCCAACATTTGGATAGTTATCTTAGTTTGCCCATCGGTCTGTGGGTGGAAGGTTGTGCTGAAGTTTAACTTTGTGCCTAACTTTCTCTACAGCATAGTCCAAAACCTGGAAGTGAATTTTGCATCATTGTTAGAGGTGATAATAGTAGGCACTTCGTGAAGTCGGGTTATCTCTTTGACGTATAATTGTGCTATATTATCTGATCCATAAGTCAATTGTATAGGCAAGAAATGCACAGTCGTATTCTGACGATCTACTATAACCCAAATGGTTGTGTTTCATCGCTGAGATTTTGGTAGACCTGTGGCAAAATCCATTGCTATTTTGTCCTACTCCCACTGAGGAATGTCTAGTGGTTGCAACTTCCTGTACGACCTTGGCTATGTCTCTTTCCATGTCATCCCACCAAAATTTAAACTTCAATTCCTGACACATCTTGTTACTGAATTGGTTAAGCAGGACTGATAGTTGATTGTGAGGTCGTAAGCCTTGAAAAATTCTAACCATCTTAATTGTCTCATATTTTGATCTATTCAAAGAGATATTTGAGGCTCTTATGATATGTAAAGATAGCACAATTTTCTCTATAGAGGTGATGCCTACAAATCTTTAACGCGTGCACTATCGCAGCTAGTTACAAATCATGAGTTAGATAGTTCGACTCATGAATCCTCAACTCTGGTGATGCATAGGTGATCACTATGCCTCCTTGCATCAAGATATATCCCAAGCCATTTTTTGAAGCATTGGTATACACCTCATAATTTTTATCAGCTTCTCGAACTACTAAGACAAGAACAAATGTCAATAACTCCCTAAACTTCTGAAACTCACTTAGCATTCTTGAGTCCAAGCATACTCTATTCATTTTCTAAACATTTGAGCAATTGGTGTGGAAATCATTGAAACTTCCTTAGTAAGTCTTCAATAGTATCCAACCAAAACTAGGAAACTTCAAATTTCATTCAGCATCTTTTGTGTTTCCCATTCACTCACAACTGTACCTTGGTAGGGTCTACCTTGATTCAAAAGCTGGCTAGGTTCTGCGTTTATCTACGTACGACTTCTATCAATCCTAGGCTTCTTTAATTCGAGTTCAGAAATTTCAGACCACCTGAATCATTTCGCATACTGTATCCGGCCCAGAACTATCATTTCTCCAACCTGATCCCAATATAAGGGGGATAGACACTTTCTCCCAAAATATACCTCAAACGAAGCCATCCCAATGATGGCTTGGGAATTGTTATTATAAGCAAACAGATTGAGGAAATTAATCTATAGAAAATAAGTAAATATTTTCAAAAACAAGAGGAGAGAGAAGAAGAAAAATCCTCCTGATCTGATCTTCTGATCTGTATCCCAACTCGATCTGAAAATCTAGTGAAGATTGTCTATCAGATCCTTTGCCTGGTTGAGAAGCAGAATTTCCTCCTCGTTCT